>JAKTYO010000005.1:63118-99857 GCA_030578735.1 Metschnikowia noctiluminum | reverse complement strand
TCAGCATCTAGCAAAACGTACGCCGTGAAATGACCCTGTATCAATCGAATACCCTAGTACTCAGGAAAATCCCTGCTAAGAGAATTGTCGATATTTGTATGTACTTCAGGTTGTATCGAAGAATTCCATCAACGAGGTTTGACCGTAGAATCACCTCAGGCAAGTGCCAGTTAAGTAAGCAAAACGCCATCATTGTCGGAGCGGTAGAGCAAATACAATACTAAACCGAAAGGAAATGTTATTCTGGTCAAACCTTTGATTTTCACAGCAAAATTCTTTTTCGTCTCAAATCAAGAAAGCCAGCAGAGGTCAGGTCAAACGCACGAGCCCTAAAAGCGGCATCACGAACCTATATGCGCAGAACAATCACAATACACGTCTTCGTTTCTTCTTTAGGAAAATTACACGATTATTTGTGTTCAGTCCAATTTATTACTTCTCAGCCTGAGCTAGAGTTTACGCGCACGCGTTCACTAAAATAACTAGCGACTGCGACTTAAACTCATGCCCAATAGGTAATGGAACTGAAAACTAGACTCGTCGAGTTCCGGGAAAATGAACAGGAACTCTTGGCCTCTCTAGTGACATGCGCCTCAGAGTCACTGGCGGCTAACGTCGTGGTGCTGGGCTACAAATCAGTGGGCAAAACCCTAGTTGTACTTCGACATCTCGAGAACCTCAACATAAGGCACACTGTCCTAAATTGTGACGAGTTCATCACGCAGAAACTTCTCCTCCAAAACTGTTTGCATAGGATCAAAGCCGACTCAAGCATCGACTTGTCGCAATACGTACAACGATATGTATATAAAGGCTTGGAGGTGGCTCGGCTATCGTCTTTGTGCGAGACGTTTGCTCATTTTCTCATTGCTTTAGACCAGTTTGTTGTCGAGACCGGCTACGACGAACCCCACGTCTTGGTACTTGACCGGTTTGACCAGTGTCTCGAGAATACAGACGATCTTTTCCTGGCGTTTGTGAAACTCAGGGAGCACTCGCAGATTAGAAACATCTCGGTGGTATTCATTATTTCTCATCTGGAGCCTCTGGGCTTGGCGACCCTAGGACTCCCTGTCGTTTCCTTTGGGCCGTACCTGATAGAACAAGTCGCGGAGATTGTGGCGAAATCGCCCATTGCAGAGGCCCAGGAGCCAGGCATGGACCCGTCTGTTTGGGCCAAATTCGCCAAGTTGATCGTGGACTTACATTTCGACTTCACCGGGTCCGACGTCTCGCTAGTGAAGTACATATGCCAGAAACTCTGGCCACGGTTCTGGGCGGTGCTTCGGCAGAATGGCGACTTCTTGGCAACCTACAGGGCACTCAAAGACGAGCTTGTGAGAGACGAGGTCGTCACGAATAGCACCGTCGCCATGTACGAGACCGGGTTCTCGGAGGCCGACACAAGCGCCCCTTATGCGGACTTGCCTTACTACTCAAAGTACATTCTCATTGCGTCGTATTTGGCCTCTTACAACGATCACAAGACGGACGTGCAGTTGTTTTCTAAGGTGAAGACGCTTAAGAAAAGGTCACCCCGAAAGGCACAGAATAAGCAGCACGACGCCCTGGTGAAAAGCAGCAGTGTGGACTCCCGGCTCCTTTCGGCGGCCTACTTTGATCTCGAGCGCATGAAAGCTATTCTATCGGTCATATACAGAAACGAGTCTCACACGCTTTCAAGAGACAACCACGAGTACTTCAACTTGTATCAGGACATGACGGAGCGGGATCTTGCAAGAAAAGAGGCCGAGTTCAACTCGTTTTCCTTGAACAAAAACGTCGATTTGAATGTCCAAATCGCCACTTTGGCCGGCCTCGGCTTAGTCTCCAGCACATACTCCAAGGACCCCTTGAGTAACAAGATCAGATGGCGTTGCAACGTTGGTTGGGACGTCATTGACAGCATAGCAAAGGAGGTCAACTTTCCCCTACTCAGCTACACCGTGGAAAAGTGATTGCAGGTTCCGGGGTCAGCTTGTTCATCGACCTTTGCTTGGATATTTTTGTCTGCACAAATTATGGCCCCTTTCCTGTTTCAGCGGACATACATTGTGTCTCTGTGGGCGTGAGAAAATCAACTTTTGTAGCTTGAAAAGACGCACGTTGATTCTGAGCTAGCTGAACTTAGCTGAACTTAACTGAACTTAGCTGAACTTAGCTGAGGTTGGCTGAACTTAGCTGAGGTTGGCTGAACTTAGCTGAGGTTGGCTGAACTTAGCTGAGGTTGGCTGAACTTAGCTGAGGTTGGCTGAACATAACTCCACCATCAATCGCATTTACTAATGTCAACTAGCACGTCTGTTTTGTTCTGTAGAAAAATTCATCCCTAAAGACTCAAATCTCGATATCGGAAAATTCCACCTTCTCCACAGGCCGGAACTCAAGCTCATTCACCCGACGTACTTCAACCTGGTTCTCGAAATAGGTAGTTTTCCAATGCTCCATTTCGTAAGAGGAATATGGACCATGTATCTCATGGTCTCCTGCCCACCGAAACTGCCAAATTGCTTCGCCGTAGTCGTTTGTTCTTGCTTCCATTTCGGCTGCTTTTCGCTTGGCGTCCCTAGCCAGAAAGTCTTCACCTGCCTCCTGGAAATAGGCTCGCATGAGTTCTTCTCGGCTCAAATCATAAGCAGAAGAGACACCTTTCTCGTTTATAAGCTGCTCGCAACAAGCGGTGATCTCAAACACAGACTTTTTGCGATTCGGGTCGTCATGCGCCTTTTCCCTCTTATTTCCTTTTCTCTTAACTGGTCGTAGCCTAGCAAGTGCCTCCATGGGTGTTTCTGCAGGCTCCAACTCCCCAATAAGCAGACGCAAGATCTCTACAATGGGTTTTGTGGTTGCAAGATTTGAATTGTCGGTTTTTTCAACCTGCTCCTGGGCATTTCTGGCCCTTTTCATCTCCGCCGAGCTAAAGTCAGCCATCCAGGGCTCTTCTTCGTCGGACTCAGCGCCATTTTTCTCGATGAGATTCATGTCTTTGTCAAACATCCCCGACTCAGCTTCCTCACGTAAATTGAAGGCCTCGATTTTCACCTCTGGGCTATCTAATTCATCCTCACTGTCTTTTTGGGCATATCTCTGGAATCGAGTGCCATCAAATCCAGCATCGAAGTCTTCGCCCACGATATTCTGCTCTTGCTCAAATTGAACGATGTTGAATAATTTGTTTCGAGTCTTACCGTTGTCCATTCTTTTATCCTTTTGGTGCTTTAATTCGGGGCTCGGTTCTTCTTTGTCAGATGCGAACATGTCATCATCGTCACTTTTAGCGCCTTTGAAATCAGCATGTCTTTTTGTTTTTTCTGTATTTTCTTCTGCTTCGTTCTCTTCAGCGTCACTACCTGAAAAATCTGAGTCATCTGAGTCATGAGCCGCCTGGTCATCTGAGTCTGAAGCGTATCCAGACGCTAGTTTGGCTTTGTGTTTGACTTTGCGAGCCGTATCAAGCTCGGTTGTGATTTCTAACATTTCAAGATATCAAGAATTATAGTGTGATTGTGAACTGCATCGAAGTATGATTATTTTCGGAAAAGAGATCTCTTACTATGGCAAGAATGCACGTCTTCAGAAGCATGCATGTTTATTGGAGCCGGCAGGTTTAGCACTTTGATCGCGCACGTGATGACTTGGGGATCAGGAAAAGAAGTGAATTTGATTTGTATTTCTCCACTTGACAGCCCTGAAATTCGCAAACTAGAGGCTAAAACATGGCAGACTTCAACCTTGATGACGCTCTAGACCTTGAGGAGAACTTCTACCAGAAGGGATTCAGGGAAGGCCATAAACATTCGACCCGCGAACAAATGCTAGAAGGCAAAATCTACGGACTCCAGACAGGATTCCAGAGGTTTCTTATAGTGGGCTATTTGAGAGGATTGCTCGAAGATTGGGAGATTCTTGCTGACTCCAATTTGAATTCTCATCTAGAGCAGCTCCGAAAGCACTTGGAGGAAATATCGTTTAGCAATGACGACCAGGCTGTGGCTCAGTATGAAAAATCTGTTGCAAGAGCTCGAAACAAAGCTCGAGTTGTCGCTGCACTCACAAAATCTGGCGAAAAATTAACAAAATTGGATTTACTTATCAAAGATGTAGGCGGAAGTCTTCAGGTTCTGGAGAATTTGAATGAAATGTGGTAAGTGGGGACGATCAGATATCGAAATTCACTTTGGGTGATAAGAATCACCGAAGCTACCAGAAAGACGCCTAGAAATCGTGTACTTTGTTTAGATTGACTAGATTGTGGTACTCAATTTCTGCTCAAAGAGACCCTCGGATAATCATGAAGCTTCCTTATCTGTGCCCTTGTACGACTATGAGTCTGTGAAGCGATGTTGTTTATGTTAGGAACCTGCATTTTGAACTTCGTCTGTGGATTCATGCTTTTGGCCTGATTGGCGAAATCTTGGACACCGATCAAATAAATGCACTTTTTGAGACGCGCGGAACAGAACTTCTTTGAGACTTACTTTTAGACCAACTTCTAGACCAACTGAAGAGATCAAGCTTAATTCCCTCTCCTTCATCCAAAACATTTGCTTGGTATAAATTCTGCAAACTGGTGCAGAACTCTCTCCACAACAAAATCTTTCGAGTCGTAAAACAAAAAAGCAGACGTTTCTGTTAACTACCGAATCCCTTTAAGAAATTCTAGAACGTGAAATCAAGTGGGAGTGGTTTCCCTGGAGAATCCAAATGATAGCTGAGAATGCCTCCAAGTGGGCAATCGTTCACACCAATTATAAGCTGTTCGTCTCGGCCCAGACCGGCCAGGCATACATTGAGCCCGATGCATTTTCCAACAAAATCAATCAGCTGGACTCTCGGGTGTATTTGCTCAGCCCCCAAGCTCAAATCGCTCATTTTGACAATTCCCACGTGGTCCAAGCTCTCTGCCCAGATCACGTGGTCACCAAAATGACTGAATTTGCAGTTTCGAACGGGACCTCCAAGTATACTTCCGTCTATATCAAATGCATGTGACCCCAACGCGCTGTTCCAGCAGTGCGTGTTTGTATGGGTCATGCGTCGATCCCACAACCGAACTGTTCCATCCTGATTGCCTGAAACCAATACATTTTCGTTTTTGGGCGACCAGTCGCAACTAAACCCGTAGTCTGTATGGCCCAGGAACGTGGCGCTGGCGTGGAAGCTTTCAGACAAGCATCGGCGATCAACAATGTAGTTATATTTGCTGTCTGCCGCGGCAAACAACTCGTTCGGATTGTGTGGACTCAGAGCAAGCCCGTTTATGGCAAAAGGAAGATGGATCGACGCAGTTTTCCGTGACTTGGTGATGTCGAAGTATCGTAGTCTGGTATCATTTGATGCTACTGTGAGCTCGCTGTTGTCTTTACTGATGTTGATATCGTTTGTGATGCCGTCCGCAGACTTTGTGAGGACGATTTCATCTGCTATGCCCACGCATGCAGGGTCCTCGATGTCTATTAGGATTATCCCGCCTTCGAACGTGCCAGAGGCTAGAAACTTGCTGGAACAGTTCATGGAGGAAACGCGGCTGGTGGAGGCATGTTTCAAATTTTTGGAATCGACCAAACAGTCGAGTTTCATTGCCCCAGAGGTGGTGGACATTTCGTCTGGCATTAGCCGTATGAGTTTGAAAAAACTGTGGCAGCCGTCCAAGTGCGGGTCGCTTGAATCGAGGAAAATGGGTTCGAGGTTATCGTCGTGGAAATACGATGAGGGGTAAAAGACCCCGTTTCCCGCCAGTTCTCCACACACAGCAAGCAGGCGGAGCTGGAAATGGGTGATGTGGTTTTTGAGCCTGCAATAAAACTTTTGGAAACTGAAGAAATCGGTTTTGGTGTCGTACGTGACAAGCTTGAGACTCTGTAGAGAAAAGTGTTAGTAACAAGTTATGGAGATGCATACTTTCTTAG
This sequence comes from Metschnikowia noctiluminum, assembly GCA_030578735.1. Classification (NCBI taxonomy): domain Eukaryota; kingdom Fungi; phylum Ascomycota; class Pichiomycetes; order Serinales; family Metschnikowiaceae; genus Metschnikowia; species Metschnikowia noctiluminum. The sequence continues at coordinate 93,948 of JAKTYO010000005.1, read as the reverse complement.
ACTGTCAACTTACTTTTATGGCCTGTTCCCTGGAATTGGGCACGTTTGTAAACCACAGGTTTTGCGCCACCCGGGCTCGCTCCTGGTAAAATCTGCGCCGAAGGCTGGCGCCCCAGGCCAAACCTTGGACATTCACATCTGGATCTTGGCGTGTGAGTGCAAACGGTAAATTGCCCTCGCGCTCTTTGAGAGAGCCAAGAATACTAAGAATATCCGCTTTGGTGAGCGCAGACTCGTCATCGTATAGGAGATTGTAGAGAAACGAAAGCGACTCGGATTGCGAGAGCTCATATACATTTGATGGGTTCACTGTGCTGGGCACCGAGCCGTGTATGAAACCGGAAAATTCGGCACTGCTGATTTCTTCTGCAGTTTCTGCCATCTGCTCCAGCGAAATCTCAACTGCCATCTTGGCCAGACTTAAAGAGATAGCTTGAGAATGGGCGATGATAATCAATTGATGTGAAGAATAAATTAGATACGCGGAGCGCTTTAGACAAAGTCCTGCTGATTAGGTGGTCCGTAAACACTTGTTTCGGGTTTCAACGATCTAATGACTGCTTCCTCGAGAAAAATGTAAGTCAAGTAAACTTTGCAAGTCTGGCTTATATGGAACTTAGTGGTGGTAAGCTTTGTTTACTTACCTTGGGGCACGTCTTTGTTTAGTGCACGACACGAGAAAAAGTACGAGCTTCTATGCTGATTTGTCCTCAATGAATAATATGAAAAAAAGAGGAATTAAGACTTGGAAAGGCCTGAGTTTGAGCGCCAAATTTGGTACTGAAGTACTTGTTTTTGCCTCTGGCTTTATTTCGGTTTCAGATTTCATATCGACCCCATAGTCTGCGCAGCCTTATTGGGCCGCGCTCGCGGTGCTAATTCTAAATTATGGCTCGCCTCACAATTGGTGGCACATCTGAAAAGACTGAATAGAGTTTATTTGAATATTCATTTTATAGTTTGTGTGTTTCACAGTGTCTGATTTAAGAGATCCGCAAAAAAGTGCAATTACATCATTGCCAACATTTTTCTCTCGGATCTCCTCAATACGCCTCTTCTTTGATAAAGCCCTTCTCGGCCAACTGGCTCATGTTATATGACCAGGTTTTGTCGATATTCTCCTGTTTTTGTGCCACCTTCGACGGTTTTTCGATGATCCCGCCCGTCACAAAGTAACAGCCACTTTCTTTGGCGCCAAGAGAAGGGTCCATTGCTGCTCTGAGCGTGGCCAAGGCGCCCTCCTCACTAGACACTCCCATCATCTTGCCTGCTCCTGCAAAGCCAACTTTGAACATGGGGCCTAGAGCCGGCAAGTTGGTCCACCAGTCGTAGAGCTTTGTGTCTGTAATGACTCCCGGATGCACCGAGAAGGCCAACATTTCAGGGTGGTTTTCAGCAAACTTGTGCATGTATTCAATTGCAGCTCGTTTGGCATTGCCGTACCGGACCCACGTATACATGGCACTTGGAAACTTTTTGATCGGATTCGCTGGGTCCCAGTACTTCACTGACATATTGTGTCCAATGGAGCTCAAGGTGATTACACGAGGCACGGCGCCTTTTTCGACTGTCTTATTCAAAGCAGGAATTAGTTTTGTCGTGAATAGGATTGGTGCCACGAGATTCACCTGGTATTGGATTTCGTAGCCATCTTTGGTCATTTCGAAAGGAACACCCATCACGCCAGCGTTGTTTATAAGCAAGTCCAAGTGCCCTTCCTTGGCCATGAAGTCCTTGGCACACTGTTCAACGGAACTTAAGTCACAGCAGTCGAAATGAAGAGACCGCAAAACACCTAGTGTCTTGCGTTTCTTGTCGGCATCGGAAAGAGCACTCACTCTTTTCTCGGCCTCAGCCGTGATCTCTGTAATTGCTTGCGCCACTTTCTCGTCATTTCGACCGGCAATATAGACGACATACCCATGGAGATAGAGATGCAAGACCGTGTACCAGCCAATTCCCGAGTTTCCTCCGGTGACTATTGTAGTTTTCTTGTCTTCAGTAGGATTGAAGTAAGGCGCAGTGGCCGGATCGTAGAATTTGTCTTTCCTCATTATTGTGGGAAGTGAGAAATATGACATTTCTTGAGATAAAGTGAGCTGATTTTCGGGCTCTTTAACTCGGGTTGGACGTATCACATGGCGAAAGCACACGCCATCCTTTTCTGGTGGCAGTATACTTGATGCGCGGATTATCTAGACGCGCGGGCTGCATAAACATGCCTCTAATGCGCGGCGGGCGTAGAGACGTTCTTAAACCCGAGACATGAGTGGTCACTCAGATATTCTTTCACAACTTCGAGCCCCCGTGCATTACAGCAATGGCATGCAGCCGTCTCATTATTCTTCCGTGCCATGCAATCTGGAAAGCTCAATATTCTGACGCTCTGAACGGACAGTCTGCAGATGAATGGCACCTTGCGCCTTTCCAAATCGAAGGACACGATCACCTTTGTTTTGTCGATCATATTTCCAGAAGCTTCAATGAATTGAAAAATGACTTAGACGCTATACTCATTATTTCCGGTGGTCAGACAAAAGCTGGCGCTGGGCCAATTTCCGAGGCTCTTTCTTACTATCAGCTTGCGCAGAGATTGATCGGAGAGACTGACCGTGACTTGTTCAAAAGAGTGTTTCTCGAGGAATATGCTCGTGACTCCCTAGAAAACGTCCTTTTTCTGTTCTGTAGGTTTTATGAAGTCTCTGAGCTGTACCCACAATTCGTCACGGTTGTTGGATTCGAGTTCAAACGAAGCAGATTCCTAAACTACCATTTAAAACAAGCATTCGGCGTACCTGAGTCGCGAGTTACATATATTGGAAATAGTCCAAGCCCAGGTCCCGATGTAGACCACGATGCTTACTTCCAGGGCTTGGCGTCAGCGGAGAAAACACACGCTATTGACCATTTTGCAAGTGATATCTACGGACTAAGGGACCCGCTCCGTGCAAAAAGGGCTCAAAGAGATCCTTTTCACCGATTTCATGGGTACGAAAGTAGCAACCCAAGTCTCAGGACATTTTTGAGCGCTATGAGAACATACGCTGATACGCCTGATGATGAAATGAAGCAACTATTCGAAAGAGGTTTGCACAGTGGAGTGCAATCCTGGATTTCTGGGTCATTGTAGGGGTTAAGCATTGGGCCAGTGAAGAGAAAAATTGCTGATTTGATGTCGCAATCTTATCATGGTGTTGAGATAATTTCAGAATTCTAATTGAAGAATAAAATGTGGTGGTTTGGCAATCCTACTCAAAGGTTTTGTCTTGTCTTATAATTTGCCTTTTTTTCAAACCAACAATCGTATTAGTATACTGATATCGAGCCTCAGGAAAATCAGACGTTCATGAGTTTCGAGACATTCAAGACATTCACTATTCCAGAAAGGAGTAAACCAAGTCAATCAGTGCGTCGCCCGCTTATTTCTTGCCTCTTGTCGTCGTAACAATTGGCTCGTACACACAACGCATCCTTTTGCTATGTTTCTAATATTCTTCTACTATACGTCTGCTATAGTTCTGCTGGACTTCTGCTGGACTTCTGGCCAATGTCCTCCTGTATCATCTGCTACTCCATTTATTGGGTCAAGACCTTAACACCGTCAACCTTGCCTGAGCTTGCCTCGAGCAAAGTCGTCATTTCCTCTAGAATGTCTCTTGTTTCTCTTGGACTAGCGATCCAAACAGTGCATGCACTCAAACGAGCTTTGAAATCATTGGCGCCAACAGACGCAAATTGATCGCCAATATGAAGACTCGAGCTTTTCAAAATTGGACCGTGGCAGCCTCCACATGTCTTGTACAAATACTGCTGTAAAGCCTCTACACCAAGAGCCTTGTCACCGATGTCTACCCAGACATCTGCCCCGCCATTGAAAGCACAGACCTTGACTTCACTTTCCTTTGACTCGACTTTGGCGATGCTGGCTGTCTCGTCTGTTTTTGGGATACTCGAGGGCGTGAATTTTGGTTTATTTTGATTGAGAAATTCATTGAGCTCTGCCAGAATCGACAACACCATTTCTTCCAACGTCTCTCTCTGGATTATGTAGCCGTTCACCGGAATGATGCCCAACAGGCGTTCTTTCCTGATGATGGTGGTCTTCTTTTCATCCTCGAGTCTCATTTTCTGTCGAAGGTGCTTCAAGTGCTCGTGCGAAAGGTCCATGATCTCAACAATCTTGTCTTGGTTCCAGCTTTTCATGATAGGCAAGTACCATTCATGGCCTTCGATAAATTTGAGGTTCCCGCTGCTTGAATCAAAGCGGAAAAGATAGTTTGACTCACCTCCCATGACCAAAAAGTTGTTTTTCTGCGTTTGCAGCAATCTGGTGGATTCCCGCAATGCCTGGATAAGCCCCAGAAGCCTCTCTTGGTAGGACTCTGCTCCCAGCTGCCCCGGATATCCCGCGGCAGTCACCACCGCCACATAAAGGTCGAGGCTAAGCAATTTCACAAGAAGCTCGACGAGAGGCGAGCCTTTCTCCAAACACTTCCCGTCCTCATACAAAGTGACGTCTCCGTCGAACGTCACGAGGCGGAGTTTGGAATCGTGCTCCTGTGCGCTCGTGAGTGCGAGTACCTGGGCCGTATTCAAAATTGACCGGACATCATTGAACGAAGGGCTCACGAGCGTGCGCCTCGAGATCAGCCGTTTATGGTCCTCGATCAAGAAGGCGTCTTTCAATGGGAGCTGGGTGAAAAACTTGCCGACAGAAGGCACGAGCTGCCGGAGCCTCGTGCGGACCACTTTTACCGGATCCACCTGCTGCTCGTCAAGCGCAATCGTGTTATCTATAAGTTTCTCTACGTCGTGAAAAACTTCCAAGTACCGCATCTGCAAAGTTTTCTCGATCCGCTCCTCGTACTTTTCCATTCTTTGCTCATCCGGGGTATCGTGTCCGGTCAAGTACCTCTCGTACTCATCTATATCGCCATGGAGCACAAATGGTACTGCCAAAAGACCTTTGATCCATTCAATCAACTCGTCTCTCTTGTGCGATTTGAGCGCGTACTCAACTCTATACCGTGAGGTCATGTCTAGATTTTTTGTGAAAGAAGATGAGAGAGTGCTATTGCGGATATGGCCGGTCTATAATACGATTGCCGCAATGTAGTAAAATAGAGATATTAAGTGGGAAATTCTTCGGCAGTCCCGCGGAATCATATACTTGCCGATCTCGCCAACACGTGCGCTATCGGCCTGCAGGCAGTGCTGATTCTCGTAATTTGCCTGTTTTTTATCATTCTTTATCACGTTCTTCTCATCTCCGGCTCTCATATCGGCAAGCGTAACCGCCGATTCCGGCTGAAAACTGTTCCTTCAATTTTTACCGCGATCACATGAAATTTCATGTGAAAAGGTTTCTGCTATAAAACAATATTTTGTGATACTCGACTTCTTCTTGATCTTTCGAGCAAGCTATTACAAAATTTTCCATTTTCATCATGTATTGCTCATAATTTTATCGTACAGTGTAATTTACAAACCACCTTGCGCTCTTCTTCTGTCACGCTCCTCGGTGATGGACAACTTGATACCCTTGCCCTTTGGCAAAGACACGTAAGGCTTACCGGCCTCGGTACCGATGACAAAGACGTTGGATTGTCTAGTGACAAAGGTGTTTTCCAAAGCATCCTTGATGTGCACCAAGTCAAAGCCACCCTCATGCTTCTCTCTGTGCACAATCACACCAGCTCTACCCATGTTCTTACCGCCGGTGACCATGGCCAACTTACCGGTATCAAACTTAATGAAGTCGGTGATCTTACCAGTAGCCAAGTCGATCTTGACAGTGTCGTTGGCCTTGACCAATGGGTCTGGGTATCTGATAGTTCTACCGTCGTGGGTGACAGCGTATGGAATCCCTCTCTTACCCAAAGCGATCTTCTTGACCTTGCCCAACTTGTAAGAGGCCTCCTCGGCAGTGATTCTGTGAACAGTGAATCTGCCCTTCACGTCGTAGATTAATCTGAAGTTCTCGTTCGTGGCCTCCAAGGTGATGACATCCATAAAACCAGCTGGGAAGGTCGAGTCGGTTCTTACCTTTCCGTCAACCTTAACGTGCTCTTGCATCAAGATGGCCTTAACTTCCCTGCCGTTCAAAGCATACTTCAACCTGTTTCTCAAGAACACGATCAAAGGCAAAGACTCTCTCAACTTGTGAGGACCAGCGGATGGTCTTGGTGCGTAGGTGCCGGACAATTTGTCCAACATCCAGTGGGATGGGGCTGCCAATCTCTTGAGGTGCTTCTTTCTGTAATTGTTAGTATGAGATGTCTTAGCTACACAGACATAATAATCAGAAGTGGTACGAAAACATTCGGGATTACTTTCGAAAGATTGTGGAGAACACAGTCACTTTCTCGAGTCAGGAAGGACAAAATTTTACCGCAAAAAAGAGGTGAAAAATGAGACCCTCACGTGACTCTCGCCCTGTGGCGGCACTCATCAAAAGTCTTGACCGTAGCTGTAAAAAGGAACAAGCTCAGTATTGACATCAACATCGCACATCTCAAAAATATTCCCAGGGTTTTCGACCACTCCTAATTATCAAGACAAGGCTCCCATCCGCGCCAATCCGAGGATTTGACTGGAAACCGATTTATACCCCAAGAGGAGACGGCTATTTTTTTCAGGTTTCTGCTCAAATTGAGCAGGCCATGGTTTTTCGTGTCTTGCTGATGTCTGCCTTCACGAAGTGAAAGAAGATAAGACATACGGGCCTCTTGCCATTTTGATAATTAGTTGTGATGGAGAAGAAAAGAAGGAGGGTGGAAAAAATTTTCTGCGATATATTTTCCGCAAGCTGTCAGTCGCGGTAATCACGTGTAGTGAGAGGGTATGCAGGATTTTTTTGATACTGAGATGATCTTGTTTCCCAGGGTCACGTGCGTTCTGTGGTCCAAAACACTACTATATTGGAGCTAGCTAGATATTGAACAGTCTGTGGATTTACTTCCAAAGGTGTGGTGATCATGGAGAGAGTCGGGGAAGACGTGTGACGTTTGTGATTGGAGACAATAAGTTTTGTGTCTAAAGTCAGGATGTCGAGAGTAAAACGATCCGGAAGGTTTCTGGGGTCCCTAGGATCCTTGATCCCCTACGTGAAGTCACGGCGCTTGTAGTTTGCAAACAATAAACTCCGTCTCTTAGAATCCTGGCACAAATTTGAGTGCCGCCTAGTGTAATTTGTAAGCCACATAATTTTTGTACCCGTTTGAAGAGCCGCATGAGAAATGAATGTAGTGAAAGTCAGACCTAATCAGCTTGGCAATGGCATTTTAAAAGAGTCTTGGCAATTAGACCCACATACCTCCAAAAAAAATCAAAGAATTAGAAGATAGTATCCTTGATCTCATCACCCTTGTGTGTGTTGAGAGCTGACCCGCCGTTCCCCGTGGGCATGTTGCTCTCTACGTCCTTGTGTCCTTCGTGTTTGGCCCCATGTTCGAGTGCCAACCGCTCCGCACGTGACTTGCTTGTTACTTTCTCCACTTCTGCGCCCGTCATGACTTTGATCCAGTCGATTTTTAATGAAAATGGTCCGTACTGCTTGTCCAAAAGTCCTATGCCGACTGTTTTTACTTCGGACTTATTGAGTTCGCTGCCATCCTGAATGACACCCCAATTTGTCATGACAAAGTCATTAAGCGGGATCACCACCGTCTCCCATTCTCCCGGATGATGCAAAAACAACCTGTGCTGGAACAAATCGGTGACCAAAGGCGTGTTGGCCTGAATGTTTACTAGGTACTTTCTGCGATCGCCTTTTACTCGAAGAACCATCAGCGTGTACCGAGCCCAGTCCCAATAAGAGTCTCCCGAGAACCAGGAATCTCTCTGATCTTTTGTCCGGAACATGGCGTAGCCTGAGCGCGTGATTTCTGGGTTATCTTTGGGAAGATCGAGATTCAAGTATCCGTAGAAATGGCCTGCGCCCGACTCGGGATCAATGCCGAAATTGGCCTCTGAGAACCCGCCCATTTCTTTATCGCTCCTGGTCATGACCTTCTCGAGCGACTCTGCTGGGTGTTTGCGGAAACTCAAGACCGTTTGCAAGGCCTTTGTTTGGTCAGTCGACTTGGCAAAGATACGACCCAAAGCCGAGTTCAAGCCAAGAGATCTCATCGCCATTTTCGGTGGTGTTCGTGAAAATTACTCCAGACTCTGGGTGAGTGAGAAAACAGGTGAGTGAGATACTAGGTGAGTGGAATGTGAGGCGTGTGATTCGGAGAAAATTGGCCTGCCGCTGAAGATGAAGTGGTGTTTAGTGCTCCGTCTTTCGGAGTTTGCCTCTTGCTTGTATCCTGTGTCACGTGCGAGATAGTAGTGAGGGCGCGGGGGCCTGAATTTCGACTTGAAATCAAAGAAGAGCTCAATTTGTGAGCTGAATTTGTGAGATCAGTTTCTGAGATCAATCTAGGAAACGATCCTTGAAAATGTTTCTTCGAATGTTTTTTAAAATGGCAACTTTTTTTTTGAAGAATCCTGAAATGATGTCTTTGTTAAATCGATAATCCCGGAGACGATATGGCAGTAGAGCTTGCTATCGACAGCCCCAACTCGATTAAAAGGAGCTTTGGAATTTTTTATGGGGGATAAAAATTGTGAAAATTGAGGAGAAGTAATTTGAAAATTATACAAACCGAATAGAGCTGGGGTGTCTTGTTATGGCCCGGGATCGCAAGGTTTTATACACGAAAGGCCTCGCGCTTGTTTCCAGTATGGCTACACAAGTAATGGGCAATTTGCCGGAGCCTTAGCCGGGTACAGTTTCATTTAATTTTGAAGAATCCTAAAGAGCAACTCCTGTGGATGTGTGAGCGTGACCGGATCTCTCGCTATTGCAAGCAAGAATCGGAATTTACCCCACGCTATCCGTGCGCGAGATAAGAAATGGGGCCATCTCAGCATCCTAGATTCTGGAATACGGAAGACGTGGTGCAGGACATAACTTTGTTTCCCCACAATAGCTCCTTTCCATCTAAACAATTTCCTAAATCGGCCGGGCTCGGGTCCGTAACTAGGCAAAGGGCTGGAAAAGAGGAGCTATTATCATACTTTTTTTGTTTTTTTTTATCTAGAAAAAAAGAAAAAAAAAGAGACGGAGAACTGCTCATTGTTGCGGCAGATTTCAGCTGCGTTCTTCTGAGAAGTTTTTTGAGAAGGTCTGGTATTGTTGAGGGGCTTTGAAATTCATGAGTTTTTTTTTTTATTTGATCCTCAACAATCAAATTTGGTTTTTCTGGTTTTCCCGTATAAAGAAGCGATTTTTTCGCATTGGTCCTGAACTGGCTGAATGTCCAGGTCTAGTGAATGTCCAGGTTAAGTTGGGGTCTGTTGCATCACGCGTTGATATCGAATTCTACAACTACATGTGCTTCTTTCATAAATCAGCTCCACTAACGTCTTGACCCAAAATCCTTTCATGATTACGTTCGAAGGGTTTGAGCGCAACAACGAGATTTGTGATGTTTATAGTACAACAAACGCTTATCCCAAATTCAAGGTATATAGTTGGTCGATCTGGGCAAAGGCTCCAAATGCCTCGGGTCCATAAACCTCACAGAGTTTTCAGAGACATCTTGCCAAGTCATATTCGTGGCATACTTGTATACGAGTAAATGATCTAAAGCTTACGAATGGTTGTATGAATGAGAATTACGGTGGAAGTCAATGATTGGAATGGACGCTTGATATGTTGAGACCAGTGTACATCCATCTCTTGAAAAACCTACAGTCTCTCTCTCGAATTCCTCTTCGGCACTTTGTCAACCGTTGCCACGGAATCTTTATGAGTTAATGTCTAGATTGGTCAAGTAAGTTATCGAACGGTGCTGTGGCACTTTGAGCTGGGGGGAACGAGTCAATGGATAACACCCGAAACCAATCGGAACATAGAAGCTTGAATCCTTCAAACGCAACACTCTTTTTTATCGAATTCCCTCCGCTTTCAAATGTCTACATTCCATGAAGCTCACCTCACTCCCTCAGCACTTGACACTTCGGGCTCTGTTTGCCCCTGAGTGTCTCTTTCGACACACCTCGTGGTTCACATTCCATTCCCCAGATACGCCTACTTCACTGGCCAGTACCCTGGGAACAAAAAGTGCATTTTCTCCAAGACGTCCTTCTTCACGCCATTGATATTTGTACTCACCGAGTACTTCATGGACCCTTCCAACTCGGAGGCAAGGGCCAGCGTGCCGGAGTGCAAATCATCGGAGACAACATCGACCAATTTCCCGGCAACCTTGCAAGCGTTTGCGGAGTTAGCCTTCAAGTTGCCCACCACAGTTTCCACAGTCACTGGCTCCTCGGTCTCGTTCCACGAATCGTAGTCCGTCGACATGCAGATCATCTGGTAGGCGATCTCGGCCTCACGGGCCAACTTCGCCTCGGGCAAAACCGACATGTTGATCACAGAGCCGCCCATGGTCCTGTACACTTTGGACTCGGCCCTGGTACTGAATTGTGGGCCCTCCATGCAGATGACGGTCAAGTCCTCGCCGTTTTCCGTGTGCGACTTCGAGTGGAGCACGGGGTGCACGTCGGAGTCAAACGGCTCCAAAAAGCCCTTGGACGGGATGGCGTCGGCGATGATCTTATTGAGCTTGACGTCAAACGGCTCGCCAAAGGTGGCATGGGCAACAAAGCCCTTTTCGAAGAAAGTTGACGGCCGGATCCCCTTTGTCCTGTCGATGATCTGCGTAGGCAAAACAAAGTCACGTGGTTTGATCTCGTGCTGCAACGAGCCGACGGCGGAAAATGCAATGATAGCCTTGACGCCAATTTTCTTCAACGCGGCAATGTTGGCTCTCAGGGGCACGTCCGAGGGCAACAAGTCGTGGTGCGGGCCGTGCCTGGCCAAGAAAGCCACTGCGTGACCCTTTTCCGTGACGGACACAGTGATCTGCCCAGATGGAAACCCCCAGGGAGTCGACACAGTGAGCCTAGCGACTGGCTTCAAGTTCGGGAGATCGTAGAGCCCAGTGCCACCAATGATCGCCAAAGGCACGGGTTTGTCGTAGGTGTGCGGCAATTCCGCAAGATCAACGTTCTCTCTGTGTACAGACATTGGGGTTCAGACTGCGGGTGGAATAGATATTTGAGGGGCTATAGGCTTCTCGAGACAGGTTTTGGAATTTCGGGTTGACTTGAATAGCACCTGTCGCTCGGCCTCTCTGTGCAGGACATTGACTTGGAATAACAACTAGTCCGAACGGCGTGGCAGATTGTTTGAGCGGACTTAGTTTCTTGATACTAATTATTCTGAACTACTTGAAACGGTGCCAGTTCATAACGGGTACAGGTGTTTTTGTTTGTTTTTTTTTTTTATTTTAGGATCTTGACGAATGGGAGTAATCATGTTCACTTCCTGTTAATCGAGTGGGCCATTCCGCGTGCGTCTATGAAGCGTTTGTATTAGTCAGTTTGTTTGCGAGAATTTTTTTTTTCAAATCAACATCATATTATGCCGCGGATATTTTTTTATTTTTTTATTTTTTTTTTTAAATGTACAGGGAGTATGTTCAGTCAGGGCTCAAAAACTAGAAAGAAAAGAACTTATGATAGATCGCAACATCAATCTAAGCGAGAAGATGCTATACATCTATTAGTCCCAAAACTTCCCGAGGGCTGTTAAAGTAGCATGAAGTGTAAATAAACAAAACATGACAAAGTTTCCTTGAAAAACTTTCGTTGTGGTGTTTTTTTTTTTCAAAGATTCATCGTATTATAGGGTGTTGCGTGTTTTAGTCTTGCAATTTTCATGGTACTAGTATGTAATATCAAAAAGGTAAAAAAAAAAAGGGTTTAGTAGTAGTAGTATGACCCTGCTTCACCCTGGTTTTACCACAAATCCGTCTTGTTGCAAATGGTGCTATTTGAAAAGGTCTAGAGATATGATATTTATTTTTATATATCGCTGTTCCCGGACGCCCTTCACGTAACCTCCCCCAGGAAACCGCTGTATAAAAAAAATTGAACTGTGCGATCGAAACTTATAGCAAACCTCACCCTTCATGCTTCATCAGAGTCGATACCAAAAGCTAGTTCTTTTGCAACTCAATATCTGAAAAAACGAGGTTCTGGTAGAAATCAGATCAACCCACTTACAGCGAGATCCCATCTTCCCGCATCTCGAGATTCTCACAAAAAATGTTATTCTCAAACCCCAATGACCTTTTTAATCACTTGACACACGAAAATGGCCTCTTGCGCGGACGCTGATCTCCGCGTCCGGCAATGTCACGTGCCATGCCTCACGTGCAACCAGGCTCCGCACCCGTACGTCAGGTCCAGAAACCGCATGTCGCCGTCCTCAACACTGCTAATCACTTCACTTCATTCTACTCTCTACATACAATAAACTTGACACGCTATATTATGATGTCGCTGGGTCTATATCGGTCGAGCATAAATCGTGGCTTGCAACAGATGTCACATGCGTTGCCTCGCACTGCTGTGCGGTATCTGTCTTCAAAAAAATCAGGCAGTAAACCAGAAGAGCATGCTACTTCCACGCCCAAAAAACAGCCGCTAAGTAAGTCGAAAAAGGAGAGAAAGATGTCTGCAAAAACAAATGCTGCAAAAGCACAGGCTACTGCAAAAACACAGGCCACTGCAAAAGCACCAGCGAAGACATACGCCCAGAACTATGTGGCGTTCAAGGACTTGCCCAAGCCGTCCCCAGAGCTCCAGAACATGTCTACCGAGCAGTTTCATGCGCGGCTTAACATGACAGAAACGCCAGCTGTCGGGCCTTTCCCACACCAGGAGCATATGCCAGGCCAAGGGTTCAAATACGACTTCGAGCTCAATGCCAAACATCGACTCCTTAGCCGCCGGACCCCTGGATCCGCCTCCCGAAAACCTCTTCCGGCCATAGAGCCAAATCTCGCCTTGTTGGGATTATCCATGGACCCAGACACCCTACTGAGCGGGTTGGAGGAACATCCGCTTCGGGAATCGATCACAGGAATGTGTGTGATGAACCCGCTCATGAAAGAAATCAAGAATAAGTCGCTTTGGGAATTCTTCCCTGAGACCCGAAAGTACGGGCTGTCGCCATTTGGTGAGGGCGCTGGCCTCAACGCTTTCAAAGAATGGGAGGATCTGAAAAACGCTAAGCTCCAAGTGTTTGCCGAGAAAAAACAAAAAGAAGAGCGGGAATTCCGTGATTTTTGCAAGAATTTACAAGAGTCCAACTCGTTTGTCCGGAAGCCAGTTTCAAATCCACCACCAGCGTCTAAAACGGCTGTGGCAGACCCAACACCACAGCCTGGGAAAGTTGATGTGGCGCCCGTCGAAACTACCGGCAGACGGAAATTGGACCGCAGCTTGTTGAGGCAATACCGCAAATACAGAAAGGAGCAGTACATGAAGGATTCCAAAAATGATAAGGAAGACGAATAAATGTACCTGGTTTCCTCCAGGGCATGTAATGAATAGGTTAAGGAAATTGATGAATAAATAGGACAGCACTTTTGACCGCTTCGAAGAAGACTCACTCGATGATCTTCAACTCGACGTCGCCATACCCAAACTCCTCTTTATTGTCCTCGTACAAGCGTCTAAGCTCCTCCACGTATAAGCGGTGGTAATAATCGAGAAGGTCCTGAGGCACCTTGCGTTTTCGAGTCTGCGGCTTCTTTTTCTTCAAGCTCAAAAGACTTGTAAACGAAGACAGCCGCTCTTTCCGGGGAGCAGGCTCGTCAAGCTCGTCCAGAAGAAGCCCCGAAGGAATGTAGATGGGTTTGCCTGTGACAATGTTGATAGGGGTTCGATAAGGGAGAAACCCAAAGTCATAGATGAACACACCACGCGCAGAAAAAAACGGAAGCGTGAAATGGAAGTTTGTTTTCATCCATTGTTGGAACGAGTGGCCCCAGGAGCCTGGCGGCGGTCTTGATAGACGGTAAATGTCGGCTTCTCCAAAGGCAAAGACAGGCACTAGGGAGACGTTGCCCAACTCGATTGCCAACTTCACAAACCCCTTTCTTTTATGCAAAACAAGGCGAATCTGCTTCATGGCCATGGACGAAACAGTCTCGTCGTGTTCCCTTCCGTGGCTGTCTCTTGCAGTGCTCAAGTCCGATTTCTCAGAATTCGAACAATTTTTCGAATCGGGAATACTTGTTGGCTCGAAAGAACTCTTTGAGTCGGGCGATTTCTTCGCCTCGGAAACTTCTTTTCTCATGGAAATTTCTTTCGTATTGAAGACTTCTTTCGTCTCGGGAAACACTTTCTTGTCAGATATAGTATTTGAGTCAGGCCCCTTTCCCTCACTTTCAGAAGAATCGCTATAGCCAATTCCAACACGTTGATTGTTTCCCACGACATCGTTTAAAAGCGACTCTTGCGCGCCTCCCACGACAAGGCACACCGAATTGTCACCATTGTTGATGACTGACTTGATGTTCTTCCCACTGGCGCTCGTAAGGCCCATACTAAGCAAATAGTCCCGGAAAAACGGGATCACAAATTGCTCGGTGAGCGTCAAAGGGAACACGTAACCAATACCAGGAAAAAGTCTCTCTTTCTTCAGTGGATCGTAAAAAAGAGACCTCAAGAAGCGGAAAGGCGGCTCAAACGGCTCGTTTCGCAACACGTTCGTGGAAAAAAGTCCCATCACACCCATGGAAATGACACCGTGTGGGTGGTAGCCGAAGATGTACCGGGGCCCTGTGGCTGATCTAGTCACAGAGCGTGTTCTCGATGATTTGCCGCGTGTTTCTGAGGTTTTCGAGCCACTACTATTGAGCCGTTTGCGTAGTCCCAAAAACCGAAAAGCCTCGTCGACTGCAGTGCTGAAATGCTCAGATACCAAATCTTGCTCATCGTCCGAGGTCGACTCGTTTTCCACAACCTCTGTGGTGAAGGTGGGCTCCAACTCACACGTCTTGTGCACGCGAATCGGAAAGTAGTTGACATACCACTGCCACAAGATGAGATTGCGCATGAAGTCCTTGACACGATAGACAACTTTCCCGTTCGTCGGGGTATGCAAATCAAAGCAGTAAAGCCAAATGAAATAAGGCATAATCACCATGAGCCACGCAATGCGGCCGATATACACCAATAAAAGAAACAAGCAGCAGAACGAGGGAATCAGCACCGTGTGCCATGCCACGGCAAACGTCTGTAGTCTTCGATCCAACGAGGTGTTGAGAGGTGCAACATTTATGTAGCTTTTCCGTCTTCTCACAGATTTACTGTCTTCGGGCCCAGCCCTGATAGACGAAGAAGCCGAGACACGATCAGTGCTGCCGGTAGAAGACCTTTTGGAAAAGTTCGAGTCGCCTGATCTGTTAGTTGCCGGCCGTGAATCCAGCCTTCGAAACTGAAGAGAAGAAGAGTTCTCATGCTTTGAGAATTGAGCCGTCATCTTTTTAACAGATCCCAGACAGTGCTAGAAAAAGTGATTAAAATAATGAGAATTGGCCTAATTGAAGCGAATAAATCCTTCTTTTCACAACTGAAAATCGTGAGTAAAGCCCAGGGCCTCTGGGCTGAAATTGGACTTAACTGTTTTTGAAATTAGATAAGATGAGTGGAGCTGCGGCTCGGCACGGCAAGAAGTGTCGGCCGTCTCCGGGGAAGACGTGCCGGGTGTTAAACCAAGTTTGAAGATCGAGAAAAATGGAATGCCTTTGGAATCACCCGACCTTCTTTTTTATTATTTTTCACCTGTTCAGTAAAAGTCTGCTGAACCAAAATACAAGTGACGATTCAGTGAGATGCACCAAGAGGAATTCAAAAAAAATCTCGCCGAAAGAGGGGTTTCGTAGCAAGCTACTTCCGGCGAATCTGGGATCTGGGATATGAGGGGACCGGGCCAGTTGAGACGCGGGGCAGGGACTGTAGACAATAATGAGGCAGGCTTCAACACGGGGCCGGCTCTAGCGATCGAATTTGGGAGGAAAGGGTCCAGGCAAAAAAAGACAATCAGAGAAAAAACGAAAGGTGGCGACAAATGAGAACGCAAAAAAAAGCAGGGAAGAAAAAAACGAGAAAAAAGGAAGATAGTGGAAGAGAAGAAAAAAGCAGACTAGATGTGAGGGCGTTTGGAGTCGTCCACTTACTTTTAAAACGCCGTGGAAATAGTTATTTCCTAATGGGTCGACAAAAACTTCCCCTATAAAGTTTAATTTCCACTACTTGTTTCAGCCTTAAGGCCTCGGAGTGCTTTGAGGAGTTCGTTGCTGCGTCGCGCAGTCTTCTTGCCTGGGCCCTGTGGCTCTTGGTAGAGATGGACTTTGCCAGCTATGGTAGAGAAAGATCAATACAAAAATACAAGGAAAAGGTACAAGGAAAAAGTTCCCGAAAGAACTTCACTACAGGAGAACACGATGAAGGAGAAAGAGATTTCAGAAAAGCCGAAGTAATAAAGCAGAGGAACAAGCAAAAAAAAAAAAAAAAAAAAAAAAAAAAAAAAAAAAAAAAAAAAAAAAAAAGAAGATCAATCCTTTTTTCATTATTTTGTTTTTCTCAAGGCCTCGGAGCTATAGGGCTTCGGAGCTGCTCAGTGCGCACTGGGATGTCTGACAATTTAATCCGCAGGCCTGGTGTTTAGGGCCATCACGTAGAGCGCAGGGCCGGTGTTTAGGACCATCGACTTGTGCAGGGCCGGCCCTGGGCCTTCCTCGGTTTGAGCCCACATTTGCTTTAGTCGTACACAGAATCAAAACACCAAAATCAAGCCGAGGGAATAGAGTTGAAAGAAAGTCACTATTGACCGTAGCACCGCCCCGGCTCGCTTAAACATATACGTCGAGACATAAATCAGACTGACAGTGTGGATAGACTGATAGTGAGAAACGCGATCGCTTTGAGTCCAAAATGAGTCCTCCCGTGTCCCTAGATGACAATCTACAGAAGACCCACTACACAATCGATCTAGCGAGTCGTAAAAGACAATGGTCAGAGGCCTCTGTCCAGAATTTCGAGCATGTGTACTCCAGTTACGCCGAATACGCTAAGCAGATCCGTGGGAAACCAATAAAGCAGGCGAAATCAGAGAAATCGGAGAAACCAGAGAAATCGGAGAAACCAGAGAAATCAGAGAAGCCAGAGAAATCAGAGAAGCCAGAGAAATCAGAGAAGCCAGAGAAGCCAGAGAAGCCAGAGAAATCAGAGAAATCAGAGAAATCAGAGAAATCAGACAAATCAGACAAATCAGACAAATTAGACAAATCAGACAAATTAGACAAATCAGAGAAAACGGGAGAATTGGGGGAGACGAAAGAAACCCTTATGTCAACATTTCACAACACCCCTTTTAGTGCTCTTCTAGGGGAATCTAACGAGCAGGTAAGGCACAGGTATTGCCTTTACGAAGCAATCTGGCAGCATCAAAAAAATGCCATTGAATCGATTCTCAATCGGGCAAACAACTCTCTTTTTGCAAGCCTCCTACTGTATATTCAAGAGCCTATTTCCAGTAGATTGGACACAGCGTTTCTTGGGTTGAGTTCCAATACTGCGAACAACTTGCGGCTTCTTGACGAATTCTCTGCCTATGTGGCAAAAAATGAATACGAAAACGCCCATATTCGGATCGTCAGATTGAGTTCTAGGACGTGTGTGAACATCAAAGCTGCAGTTAGGGAAATGATCAAGCAAGTAGTCGAGGGTGCTGCCCGTGAGTCGCCAGCCGGAGACGTTGCGGGCGTTAACAATCGCAAGAGACTGACTGGTCGCAAATTTGATCCTGGCTTAGACACACTAAGTGCTCATGACATTGACATTGGGATGGAGGCAGAGGATGAGGATAAGGAAGAGGGCGGAACAAATGACTTCAACAAGAGAAATGATGACGTAAGCGAAAGCGATGAAGACGAAAATGATGACGAGAGCGATGGCGAAAACGACGACGACAACGAGGATGACGAAAATGCTGCAATTTCAACTGACAGGATCTCCTACGACTTTGAAATCGTGCAGGATTGGATGGACTCATACATCAAAAAACACAATTGCGAGGCTTCTCTACGTATCGTGATTGTGCTAGAAGATAGTGACGGATTTCTGTCCGATGTGCTCAACCAGTTGTTACAACTCATATGTGTTTACACAGACAGGTACCCTATCAAGATGGTGATGGCTCTCAGTTCTCGCAATGTTGGAGACTGGCTTGACAGCAACATCACCAGCAAACTCCGCACATTGATCGAGGGCGTAAAGTTCCAGGCCAAAGACAACAAGGAGACCGGGTTTCAGATCATCGACGAGATTCTTCTCCAAAACGAAATCACCACCGAAAACCCGCTTCTCCTCGACGCGTTCCTCTCGCTGATTATATTGAGTAGATTTGAACATTCCAACAACTCTATCGATAGCTTGATTACCGAGCTCAAGCTTGCGTACCTCATCTACTTCTACCAGTCGCCACTTGCGGGCATGGTTGACGCCAACTTTGTCCCTGAAAAGTTCCATTTTGACGCCTTGCGAAAGCTTCCTTCTTTCAAAAACCACATGGAGGAGCTAGTTTACCGGCTCGAGCAGAACCCATCGGAAGCAGAGAAGACGCGGATCATCAGGTTGCTCCTGAGCAACAAGGACCTCAAGGCCCTTTTCGACAGTGCACGGGGCTCGATTCAAGAGTACCAAAATTCGGTCATGAATGCCGTCAACATGGTGCACTGGCTCTGCGGCGGGTCGAAGGAGAAATTTCAAATTTACAAGTTGATGACCAACAACCAGTTCATGAACTCTTCATTTTCCACTAGTGTCTTGAAGGCTGTTGCCACGTACACGGCGGGTGAGGTTGACGAGTTTTTGTCGTTTTTGGATGGGCCTTACATTTATGAGTCCATGAGAGGACAAGTAGACAAAGATCTCATACTGCTCAAGGAGAGCCTTATGTCGCAAGAAGTACCCGACTTGAAGGTGATTTTGAACAAATACTTTCACGAAAACAAACATCTCAACATGAAAATCAGCGACAATCTTTTCAGCGAGGTTCTCACTATCAACGGCGGCCATACAGAGCTAGATGAGCGAAGACCTCCAGCGGCAATCGAGGAAAATTACAGAAACGTCATGATGGATGTCATTCGCCCAAACACGAGGGAAGTGATCGAGGCAGACTTGGACGAGCCACAAAATCGGTTGAGAAACGCATTACTTATGGAAGGCTTCGACAAAAAGAGAGCCAATACCAAGCTTGTCGGGCCGCCTTTGAGCAAATTGTATCAGGTGTACAAGGACGCGCCAGTCAGCATCAACTTGTGGGACTTCTACGTGGCATTCAAGCTGTCGCTTGACAAATCTGCTGTGATTGCAGAACTCGATAGAAACTTTCTGGGCTTGTGTGAAAGCGACAAGGCTCCACTTGGGCCAATTCTAGAGGTATTGAAAAGTGAAGATTCTGATAAAATGTGGGGGAAAGTTGTCTACGCGTGGTTTCTCCAAGGCTGTTTTGAGCTCAACTCCATGGGCTTCCTTAAGGAAAAACTGAAGGGAGATTTCATGGAAAAGTTGATCTGGAAGAACCTTTGAGAAAATGATGAAGAGAAAAAGAATTGGAGAGAATTCCAGCCTGAGTCAAGTCGTCCTTTCCTCTATCCCAGTATCTTTTTTATAAATGTTTCGGAGAACTTTTGGCGGAGAATGTTCCGCCTTTGCTTCAATCTTTTGATCGCTCTATTTATCCGCATTGAAGCAAATTTTAAGCTTAGTTGCCGGGATCAGCATTATGAGAATTATCAGTACCTAGCTGGTTCAGTACCATATAAATCAGTTGCGAAACGCATGAAAATAATGGGGTTTTCATGAGCCAAGGATGTGCTCAGAGGGACTATTTATTAGTGCTAATGAGATATGAACAAATTAGATATTGAACCCGAGTTGCCTTGCGTGGCCTCACCTTCGATCACACGGTCGCGCTGTTGATTCTTTGCAAAATTCAATTAGTTTCCAATTCAGATATATGAACCAGGTAGATCTTGCAAGGTGTCCTCATGCCAAATAACCTGATGAGTCAAATCCATGATTACTCCTAGGAGCATGGCACAATCTTCATTAAGTTCCCGTGTGCCCTTGTTTGGGAATTCCTGGGTTCAAGGGGTCTTTCAGGTTCAAGCCATCCAGCCCGCCCCAGATGTTGTAGTATGTCTTTGACAAAGAGGAGCTCACCTTCTCTCTATCGACGTATCCGCGGCCAGCCGCGGCCGTAATCACCATCAACACGGCAAATACCGAGAAGATTGCCACCACCACATATCGCTGGGAGCGCAAAAGCCTGGATGCTATAGGGCTCGCTGTTACCATTTCCAAAAATTGAAGTTTACTTCAAAAATTTCAAGTGCGAGAACCCTCCTGATATATGAACTATACGTCGGACTTAGCAATGTTTCAGATATCCCGAGTATTCCTAATTCAGAATCGTGACGCGTAGAAGTGATGTTAGTGGGCGTTGTCGGGTGTTGTACTGTACTGGAAGGTGATGTAATCCGAGGCTTTGGCATGCTTGGCCGGGCCAGACACGACAAGAGGGCAGAATCGAGCAGATGGAGAAAATCACAAAACCAGGGGTAAAAAATGGAAAAAGAGGAAATAAAGAATAGAACGAAAGTTACGAGGACACAGTGAAGATCCTGACTAAGCGTCAATTATTTTTTTTTTTTGGCGGAGATCATTACGATTGAATTAAATTTAGTCCTAAAGGTGCTTCTTGGACAATTTTCCATGAGCCTGCAAAGTGTAGGCGAGTAGCCAAATGGAGCATGAAATTGTGGGGGCCTTCTCGTTTAGGTCTATTGCCACGTGAGCAAGCTAACTCATTATTCAATATCGCACAAATACCAGGTTCGAAATGATGGCCCCTTTTATTTACGGAAATACAAAAATGTGGAGAATGGATAATACCCTTTCTCTGTGAACTTTCAAAATTCATCGTTTTCATCATTTTTTCGAAAAAAGGTATCTTTTTTCTTTTTTGAATCGAAAGGAGGTATTTATGCGGTCTTTCACTTCTATTGGACTGGCTAAAAAAGGTGTCAAACACAGTCGAAAATAGAGTTGGCAGGAGTTCCTTATCCTCCAAAGAAGATTTGAACTTTCATGAGAAATAATGTTTCTTTGAAAAAAACTTCTTTGAAAATGAAGGGTTTCCAAAGCAGGGTCACACCTGACGAGGGAGAGTGTACCTCTTTCTTAAGAAATCAAGTTTGAGGTGCCTGGTGTAGATTAGCGACCTATTATAGGTTTTTCTAACTATTTAGTTTTTGTTATGCAAGAGACGAGTGAAAGAAGTCCCTGAGTAACGCCCTATAATATGATAGATCTTTAAAAAAAAAAAAAAAAGAAGATTGAACGAGCCCGTCTAAGCCTGGCACGTAGTGTAGGTGTAAAGTAGCTGCCCAACTTGAATGGTCTGTTGGAGAAACTTGAAGAAACAAATAAGTAAATATACAAGATGGATGTATTTAAAGTAGTTGTTCATTCAGGTAGAATTAGAAGTGTTTCACCATTTTCTGCAATTTAATGTGAGTGCTGAAATAGGTATTTTTGTTAGTAGATCTTGTTTAGATATTCGTTAGATGGTGACGAGGAGAATCTTTGAGACTATCTTTTGAATCCACTTAAGTGGAGAAGAATTGCGGGAAAGGACCACGCTTGGAAAAGACAACAGCAGAAAAAACAGGGGTCACGAGGGCAGGAACCTCTACCGCCAGTTGAGCTATCTGAATTTTTAACGTCTTGAATTCGCTTCAAGTACTTATCTTCGGAGGTATTGTGATTCATCTGCTGTCAAATCGAAGTGATTGGCGAAAATTTTTGACGAAATAGACTCAAAAATGGGAGGAGAAAGGATGATTGAGCAGAGATGATAGGAATGAGAAGAGAGTAGGAATGAGAAGAGAGTAGGAATGAGAGAAGAGAGTAGGAATGAGAAGAGAGTAGGAATGAGAAGAGAGTAGGAATGAGAAAAGAGAGTAGGAATGGAAAGAGAAAATAGAAATGAGAGGAGAGCGTATGAATGGAAAGAGAAAGTAGAAAGTATCAATGAAAACAGCGTGCGGAAAATTGATCGGACTGGACCCGGCCTGGTTCAGACGCTTCAAAGGGACAAGGAGCTTAAAATGTTTTCGGGATTATCGGCATCAAAGACAAACACATCGTATTATCTCTTCAATTTTTGCTGTGCAAGATATGCACATAGATTTAATCTTTCCTAATTCTAAGTATGATTTTTTCTATCTTCCTTATAAAATTCGCTCTTTCTCATTCTTTAAACCCCTGGTATAACAAAAAGACGGAATGATTTCCCCGATTCTTGTCTCGGTATTGCTAAGCGAGCCCAGTCATTGTTTTTGAAAAGAGTAACACCACCATGCCGCGGAAGCACGGGTCTGACCGGAATTCAACTTACTCAACATTGAATCGTATACGCGAGCCTCACAACTGACAATTGCAGCATAATTGCAAGCCCAAGTAATCTGCATGACCCAGTAATCTGCAAGAAAAGCGGAATTACACAACGTGCAAGCAATGTGAGAGACACAAGTTTGTGGGTCCACTAGAAGTCATGACACTTTGAGTGGTTCAAGGGACATGGAAATGGGTGTAGTATGAATTGGCGTTCGAGTCGCATTTCGCATTTTTCAGGCGTTGCCCTTAGGTGATAATTTCTCTTTCATACAATCGGCCTCTATGGTAAGCTTTTCCCCAAGCTCTTTTTTTTCCACATCACGATTTTTGACTATTTCGATTCAAACTGGTCCTTAGCTCCTCCTTATCTATGTCTTGGCAATTTCAAAAAGGTTGACCGCAAACGCATGCCATGCTATCTTTATTGCAAAGTCCGCTAGTCCTCGTTTGCCATTGCTTGCCCAACTTTATTGCGTGATGCCTTTTTTCGCCCTACTGTGCCCTAATTTCCCTTACTCTCCCTGCCCGGCCCGGCCTCACTCTTTTCCCCGGCTCCCAGCTTCGCTGTCGTTCCGTGTTTCACCGGCCCACTGACTCGCGCCTGCTTCAGGGCGTGGGTCTCTCATTCTGGGGTGAAGCTGTGCCCAAAGCTGGTTTGCAGCCCGGGCCAAGCTCACAGAATTTCTGAGATATCACACCACTTTCGCTCGCAGGCCCTATTATATACAGAAAATCGGCTGTTGTGGAGCTGAGCCCAAGGCACACAGTTTCGATTTGGTTTTCACTCCTAATTTTTTTTTTTTGGTCAGCACGACTGTCGTGAGAGCATTTGATCTGTCAAATATCATAGCCGCAGCTGGTTTCTGCAATAGCCGTCATCTTTCTTCTTGTTTCCACGTGTGCCAACACACTCATATCCAATAATTTAACTTGAGCTTGACTTGCCGGAGATCTCGCAAAGATAACCAGAGATCCTTGCTCGCCTCCAATATAGCGAGAGTCAGATACACGAGGCATAACATTGCTTCACGCCTTCAATAAAAAAAAATCCCTCCAGACCTCCACCATATCTTATTTAAACTCTTGAGTCTTCATCAAACCTTCGTTGGCTTTCCATTGACCATTCATTAGACATCCAGTTTATCTTCAATCCCAATAGAAGCTATATCAAGTCATTACCGAGTTTATCTAGCAGTTAAATCTTCAACTTGCCACAACTCTTCCACACCCATATCATGTCGTACTTCCAGGCAGACGCGCCTCTTGATTTCGACGAAGCCAACGCGTTTCTCGCGGCAATTTCTGACAGTGTCCCTTCTGTTGAGAAGCAGCCTGATTGGAACAAAGAACTTAATGTGGACCAACTATACACGCCCCTTGCAGAGCAAAAATTCGACAACCTGTCACCCGAAGTTGTCTCGCTGAACGGGTCCATCGACGAGATGTTTGCCAGCGGCTCTTACAACTCCGACTTTTCTAACCCCTTGGCTCAGTTTTACAACTCAAATGTTGATACTTTCGTGCCTTCAGTAGAGGACGAAAACAACTCGTACACAAATCTGCTTGGCCTGGAGCAGTCGCCATACTTGGACTTCCTGCCCAACTCGGGCCCTTCGTCGTTACACCTGCCCATAATCAAGCAAGAGTTTGATATCGATGCTGGCTTCTCTAGCACCGTTCCGGACCTCAATTATGATGCATTTGGTGTCCAGCAACAGATCCAATACGGACCCAATGGAACTCAGAATCAGTTTTTGCAGTCTTCAGGAACCTCTGAGGCTCAAAATTTCGTGAAAACCGAGTACAATGAGAACCAAATCTCTAGTGAGACCAATACAAGCCCAGAAACAGAATCTCTGCCGGCTAAGAAAGTAGAAATTCGGCTGAAGGCAAAGGGCTCCAAAGTGGCCAAGCCTGAGCGCAAACAAAAAACATCACACAATGTCATTGAGAAGAAGTACCGCACGTCCATCAACTCAAAGATCTTGGAGCTTCGTGAAGTGGTGCCCACACTCAAGTTTGCTACAGGGAAGGCGCGTGTTTCGATGGCCGACTTGGACGGCTTGAGCCCGGCGTGCAAGCTCAACAAGGCATCAATTCTCACCAAAGCTGACGAGTATATCAAGCACATGAAGAAGAAGAACAAGGCCTTGAAGAAACTGATAAAAGAACTACAGGAACGGGTCAATAAGGCCAGCTCTGGCCTGCAGGTTGTCGATACGTCTTCGGGTCCAACACAGACTTTTGTGGACCGGACAGCTTCACTCTTCGAGTCGCCAAGCGCCTCTTCTTCTTTGTTCCAAAGACGCGTGTACCAGCAACCACAGCTGATGGAAGAGAACCCAGCCTCCGATTTGAACTCAAACCTGAACCCCGCCTCACACTTCAGTTCGAACTACGCGTCGTACACTGACATGAACCCTCGTCTGATGTCATACCCTCCTCAGCCACAAAGTGGTTTTCATTCCAATATGTTTTTTGGAGGCTTGGCCACGTTGATGGGCTCTTCCTACTTGAACGATAACAATTTCCAGGCCATGTCTGCCTTGCCGATTTTCCCCGTGTCGCTTTTCGGTGCCGCGCCGCTGCTTTTGGATACTTTTCGCATGGCGATGGTCGGCCTTGGCTTGTTCATGATTGTCAACTCTTGTACGAGCATATTTAAGCCCAAAACTGGGAAGGGCAAAGCGAGACTGACTTTGGATGTTGCTAGAGAAATTCTCTCTATCGCTGGTGCTGGCGCTCGAGAGCCATTGAACGACAGTGATAGAGCACGCGCTACCTGTCTTCTCATGGGCGCCAAAGACGCCACCTTGCGTTCTTGGGTTCAAATGTACTTGTGTTTGCGCATGAGCCAAGCCGATTTTGAAACTCTTTTGTTGCAATTTCTCATCGGCATGGTTATCATCAAAAGGGGAACACCACTTTCAAGGCTTGTCGCTTTGGATTTGCGTTTCAGAAAGCATGCGTTGATCACGACCGACTACTCGGGAACTTGCGAGGCACTCCACAGCCTCAAACACATGATTAGAAATGTGGATGGGCTACTGATGTTCGAGTCCGACTCCTTTGCCCTGCGCCTATTTAATCTCTCTTGTGGCAGACCGATTTGTCAAGAAATAATCAGCGGTGAGAACCCCCTGATGTTTGTGGACGCGCTCCTTAGAAACGAACATAATTTGTATGGGCTTGTGTTCGAATGGCGCGTGCTTGAAATCATACACGAGCTCACACTTGTGTACTTGGATGTGTTTACTTCATCTTCGCAAGCCAGGGACGAGGCGATCGAGGAATTGAAAGAGGATGCTTCGAAACTTAGCGAAGTGTTGAAGCACTCGAGATTCTTGTCTCGGCAGTTCTCTTATTTCGAATTGCTCTTGAACCCTGGTACTGTACCCAAAGTCTTGAGCAACGACAAAAACTATATCCTCAACGCATTGCAACATATAACCTTGAGCTACCGCGAGCCAGATCTCACTGACGATGAGGACATCACTGATGATGACGAAGCTGATGGCAAAATAGACGAAGTTTACGACGAGGCCGAAACACCTAGCGAATGCATGACTGTCGCTCACTCCAGCACCAGCAGAAAAACTGATCCGCTTGATATCATCAGAAAGCAAAAGTCCATGGTGAGCTCCATGAATCTCATGAATGAAGAAAAGTACCTCGTTTTGCTCTCATCTTTGATTTTCTGGTGTTTGGAGAATAATGAGACCGACAAGCTGTTGAAGCTCTTGAACTGTTTGAACTTGAACGAGGGGAAGTCAAGTATGTCGCTTCTCTCATTCACTTGCTTGCTCAAGCTTGTATCCTCCATCTTGAAGGCAGAAGGCGAAGAAGGAGAGGACCTGATTACCACATCTAAAAGAAAGAGATCCGAAGTGACCACAAGCTTGAGTTCGAGTAATTGTGTTGCTTTAGAGAAGGTTGTTAGGGCAATGAGAGGCTGGTTGAATAATGAAGCCACTCATGCGGTTTTATCGAATGAGTTACGTGGTGATTTGTCAGATCTCATCATAAGCAAGAGTATTGTGTTGAACAAACTATGAGACGCGTCTCCTAATTGTCTATTTTAGTTCGTATATTATCAAATTTATCTATGGGTTCGTTTTTCAAAATCTTCGACACATGCCACAGATCCAAGTATCAAGCGTCACGCGAGAAGTGGCCTCAGAGAATTATAGATCTATATTTGAAAATGTGAATGGCTCGTAAGCATAACCCTCACCCTCGAAAAACTTCGACATGGCCTCCACCCAGTGTAATCTCAAAGAGTGCAACATTGCAGATGTACCTTCCATCATCACCAAAATACACACAGTCAAAGTAAACCACATGGCAAACAAGCATACCGTCATGATGATCCCCACAGTTCCCGTTGAGCCAAATGCATTCAGGATAGTCATGTTCCACAAGACACTAGACAACTGAGCATGTGCCAAGGACAATGCCCAAAGTCGCAAATATGATGCTGTATGTGATACACAGTTGAGACAAAACTCGATGGTATGAATGACCTGGTGGATCACAATGTCCATTAGGTTAAATTCCTCGTCACCGTGACCATGTCCCGAGCTGAGCGCCATAGGCTCAATATCATTTGGAAATGTGAACGTTTCACTCAACATGTCAATCTCGTCGTTGTTGTCAAGCGAAGATGATCTTTCCGCAATTCGTTCGAGTGCCTCCTCTTCCTCTAACATTTGCAAGTCGTGCTTTCTCTGAGAACCAATATCGCGGTATCCCAATGCGATTGCCCGGTTGTTCTCTCGGCGCAAAACCATGGGTTTGTACAAAAGTAACCAGGGCACACAAGCCAATGCAATAAGAACAAGCGCCACTTGAACATACTTTTGACCGTAGTATAATGGATCTTCTATGCTACCCGGCGACAAGAACATGTTGATCAACATGTTGAGAAGACCAGGTGGCTGTTTTCCAGTTCCGAGCCAGTCGACGCACCATTTGTAAAGAATGGTTAACACTAAATATCCGAAAATGCTTTGCATGAAGAGGAACCCGGGAATGAAGTTACCAATAATATCGACTTTGGACTTGAAAAATCTATGATTGACTAAACTGAACATGAGAGAGTAGTTCATGTGGCAGTAGCCCATGACAATGGACATTTTCATTTTGTATGAGTTGGTGAAAAGAAGCCCGTTTTCCGCGCCGTGCCACACCCAGTCGATTCCAAACGGGTACGTTTTTCCTTTGATTTTGGATGCCGTGAGAGAAATTGCGCCGTCTTTGCCGAAGTCGTAGCCCTCGGGCCAGTCCCAC
The DNA here is from genome assembly GCA_030578735.1 of Metschnikowia noctiluminum. Classification (NCBI taxonomy): domain Eukaryota; kingdom Fungi; phylum Ascomycota; class Pichiomycetes; order Serinales; family Metschnikowiaceae; genus Metschnikowia; species Metschnikowia noctiluminum. The sequence continues at coordinate 66,279 of JAKTYO010000005.1, read as the reverse complement.
TTCCATCCAGACAGAAATAAGGACATGGATTTCGAAAATATGTCATTATACATGAGCCCCGTGTACATAGAAAAGACACCCATGAGGAGAACAATGTATCTGCCATTGAAAGCCATTTCGAGAATTTCGTCCTTCTTGCGGATCAAATTGAAATAGCGCTCGTTTTTGATGAAGTAGAGTGCTACCAAGAGCACAATGAAACCATGTCCCAAATCACCAAACATGATAGCAAAGAAGAAGGGGAATGTGACGATGGTCGCCAAGCCGGGATTCACCTCTTGGTACGTGGCAATCCCGTATGTATCGACAATCGACTGAAACCCTGCCGTGAACTTATTAGTCTTATGATACGTGGGAGGCACTCTGTTTGTAGAGAGCTCATTGACAACGGCGACGAAGTTGAAGTCTGAATCCTCGTCTTCGTCGTCGCTCAAAGTCTCCAAGCCGCCTGGCCCGACCGTAAAATACGCGTCGTCCGAAAATGGATTCTCGGGCTCTTCGAGCGGACGTCCATTTGCAGAACTCGACAACGTGTCGTTGGACAAGGTGATGGAATTTTCAGCATCGAAAGGCAGCTGTGAAGTGGTAGCCATTTTAGATCGAACCACGGCCTTGAGACTGCGCCTTATGCTCTCAAACTCGACTTTCGGGATCCACCCTTCACCTACGAGACAACGCCTGGTGCTGTCTTCGTCAAACATGTTGAGCGTCTCGTAAATGTGTCTTTCCCTCCTCACAATGTAATGCCAATCTGGGTATTTTTCTTGGAAAAACACGAGCTCGGAAATCAAGTGGCTCTTCGTGGACTCCACCACATTGTTCAAGTCCTCGATTTTCAAGTTGAGCTCACTGAGAGCATGAGTCCGTGTGCTTCCGGACCCTCCTGCGTTGTCGTAAATGTGCCCATCCAAAGACTGGATGATTTTGCGTACACGGGCTCTCAAATAGTCACCATGGATGTAAATGAGGAAAGCGTTTTTGTCCACAAGGTCGGAGGGCCGCTCTAAGGACACAGGCAAGGGCTCTGAAATGGGGAAGTCGTTGAAATAGAGATTTCCCCGCAACGTGCGCCACAAGATTTTGCGCAAGATCTGGACTTTATCTCTCGCGATTGCGCCTGCTATGGAGTTCATGGCCAGGTCTTCAAAATGGGCCGTGGGGTCCGGTGAGCCGTCAGCGTGGCTGGCTTCGTGCAGGCCCAATAACGCCTCTTCATCGTCGTCGTTGCCGATTTCAAACTGCCGAAATTCGTCGACGCTGTTAGTTCTGCTTACAGATATTGCTGGCATGTGAAAGTTCTGGACGGCGGCTAGCACATGGCGGTTTTCGACCAAGCCCATCTTCTTGAGCTCGAGAGATATGTAGGACCCGTCTAGATGCTGGATTTTGCCGTGCACAGTACGCGTAAACTCCTCGATTTGTTGGAGCTCCGATGTGGACGGCAATGGGCCCTCGTCGGCGGACAAGGTGGCAAAAACATCGCCCTTGGCCGTGCCATACTTGACCATCATGTCGTAGAGGAACGTAAGCTTGAGTTCAAGCCCGTCTATGTCCCTTAGTTCGGCCACAAACGTGCGCTGGAACGCTGTGAGCAGCGAGTTCAAATCTCGGAAATGAACATGGCCCGAGCGGCCGAGTGCAAACACGACATCACGAGCCAACTCAAGGGTCACGTAGAATTGCACGAGTGTCATCGGTGCCGACCGAAAGATCGCTTCCTGGCCACTTTCGCTGGCAGAAACAGGCGCCAGATTCCAAAGTTGCATAGTGCGCTATGTGGAGCGAGTCAGGAGGTATGAGCGGCGGTTAAGTGCCGCGAAAAATGGGCAGAACGCGTAATTGGCAAGACTCTAGAACGCTCAAGGCAAGGAGAGTGTGGTTTCGGCGCGTGTGTGGGTGTGGCCGGGGCTCAAAGTCCGTTTGAAATGGAAGTAATGTGTCTTGAGGTGCGATCTGTTGTATAGTTTTACACCGTGGCAGTGGTGCGAGAGTCTCCAGGTCCCAGGGCCTAAGCCTTAGGGAGGATAAGTGGGGTGGAGTGCGAAGTCGACAGATGCCCGGGGGCCGGGACATTGGGCAGGCGAGTGATAGAACTAAAATTATATGAAGATTTATAGAACAATGAAAAGAATAGGATAATTGGAATAGAGTAGGAGAGATGAAGAAAAAAGAGAAGCCGACAGTGTTCACAAAAAAGTCGAAGATTATCAAAAAGGAATATGCGAATATTGAAATAGAGTAGGAGAATAGTACGAAAGGTTCGTGAAAGGGAAGTGAAGTGAGTGATTGGGTGGTAGCTTTATTAGATGGCTGGCGAGGTTTTTTTTTAAGCCCGATTGCGGGGAGTTTTTTTTTTAATTCGACGCGCGACTTGTAAGAAAAAAATTGGGGCGATACAGGAGAGCGACAAAATGTAACAACTTGGGCCGTCCCACAGAGACCGGAACCTGGCTAGAACAGGATGACTACATCTGACGCCATGGAGAAGGAGAGATGAATTGTGAGAATGTAAAAATGTGAAGCTTTGAAACAAAGTAAATGTGAAAATGTGAAAATGTGAAGCTTTGAAACAAAGTAAATGTGAAAATGTGAAAATGTGAAAATGTGAAAATGTGAAAATGTGAAAATGTGGGAGTTTTGACTGGAACAAAGAGACATAGCTCAAAAATCATGTTTTTAATGGCGCACCAAAGTAGGTGGGAAGTCTAAGCTTTGAATTTCTCGAGTTGCAATGGAAACACTGTAGTTATACACTGAATGTCAAATTAAGCGGCAGGTCGTTTTGATTCTTTTTTTCGTTTTTTTTTTTTGTTTTTTGGAGTCTGTTTCCTTTGATTCGCTCTCCTGAAAGACGATCGTAGGATCACAGAATAAGCGGTATGAGCCTTCAATTTTCGAGCCAGACCCAAGCAACTCTTACATTTCTGTAGAGCAAAACCGACCAGAGATATCTTTGAGATACTCGAATCTGAGTGACTATCTACAATTGTTTAGTGCAAAACTAGGAGGAATGAAAAAGCAGCGACGCAATGCTAGTGTCCTCTACCAATGTGACCCGCGCACTCAGTGTTCAACCCAGTCTCCATTTAAACCATAGTTCGACCCTCTCCAAGTCAGCAATGTATATGAGCCGAGATGGGAGAAATAAATCTGTTAGAAAT
>JAKTYO010000005.1:42971-63098 GCA_030578735.1 Metschnikowia noctiluminum | reverse complement strand
TAGGATAATTGGAATAGAGTAGGAGAGATGAAGAAAAAAGAGAAGCCGACAGTGTTCACAAAAAAGTCGAAGATTATCAAAAAGGAATATGCGAATATTGAAATAGAGTAGGAGAATAGTACGAAATGTTCGTGAAAGGGAAGTGAAGTGAGTGATTGGGTGGTAGCTTTATTAGATGGCTGGCGAGGTTTTTTTTTAAGCCCGATTGCGGGGCGTTTTTTTTTAATTCGACGCGCGACTTGTAAGAAAAAAATTGGGGCGATACAGGAGAGCGACAAAATGTAACAACTTGGGCCGTCCCACAGAGACCGGAACCTGGCTAGAACAGGATGACTACATCTGACGCCATGGAGAAGGAGAGATGAATTGTGAGAATGTAAAAATGTGAAGATTTGAAACAAAGTAAATGTGAAAATGTGAAAATGTGAAAATGTGAAAATGTGAAAATGTGAAAATGTGAAAATGTGAAAATGTGAAAATGTGAAAATGTGGGAGTTTTGACTGGAACAAAGAGACATAGCTCAAAAATCATGTTTTTAATAAATGGCGCACCAAAGTAGGTGGGAAGTCTAAGCTTTGAATTTCTCGAGTTGCAATGAAAACACTGTAGTTATACACTGAATGTCAAAGTAAGCGGCAGGTCGTTTTGATTCTTTTTTTCGTTTTTTTTTTTTTGTTTTTTGGAGTCTGTTTCCTTTGATTCGCCTCAGGTTTTGGTCAACCTGTTTGAATGTTTGCATTTTCCTTAACGTCTAACGTGTTGTTTTCAGCTCTAGGCCTCTGCAAAAAGACATTTAAAAGGGTGCGGCGGCTCCAGGTAGAATAACCTCTCCTGAAAGACGATCGTAGGATCACAGAATAAGCGGTATGAGCCTTCAATTCTCGAGCCAGACCCAAGCAACTCTTACATTTCTGTAGAGCAAAACCGACCAGAGATATCTTTGAGATACTCGAATCTGAGTGACTATCTACAATTGTTTAGTGCAAAACTAGGAGGAATGAAAAAGCAGCGACGCAATGCTAGTGTCCTCTACCAATGTGACCCGCGCACTCAGTGTTCAACCCAGTCTCCATTTAAACCATAGTTCGACCCTCTCCAAGTCAGCAATGTATATGAGCCGAGATGGGAGAAATAAATCTGTTAGAAATTCACATTCACAGTGAGCCAACAGCCTGTTTTCATCTGCTTTCGGTTCATTGTCGTGGCTATTTCCAAGTTGTGTCCCCTAGCTTCCTGTCACGTGACCCACCGCTCTGTCGCTCAAGGCAGGTGGAGCTCCCGGGCTCCTCTGATTATGGCCCTGTTTCGATTTTCGACCAGTCGTCCTCTAATGCGACAGTCTTACTTAGCTTGATAAACAGTCAAAAAAAAAAAAAAAAAAAAAAAGAAGTGTTCCAGAAAATTGATAGGAAGCTCCCCTGAGAAATTGACATGTGTCTATTCTACTTCGTGTTGCATTTTCCCCTTTCTCTTCATCTAGTTTAACTATATATACTTCAAGAACTCTCTCATGGAATATTTTATGGTTTGATCTCACTTGAGCGAGTGCTTGCGTGCAGACTTGGCACTGCGCGTATACGTCACAGGTCAAGGTACAGTGCCAATCAGTAAAGTCACGCTAGTAGAACCACGCTGGTAGAATCACGCCAGTAAAGTCAGGTCAGTCGAGTCACCACTGGAGTGCGATTCAAATTTAATAAACCCTGCTGAAAGCGCATTATTTATTTGACTTATTTCTGGTCTCGCTGCCATTCCAGAACATAGCCTCTTCAATTCTCATCATGAGGCTACTGTTTCTCCTCTTTATAGTCTTTCTGACAGCATGCGTTGGGGCTCTGGACGCACAGCTACTATATTCTCAGGCCATGGCCCAATTGGCACTGTTGCCCGATAAATTCCAGGGGAGAGCGCCGGTTTATACCCACGAAAACCTACACCGCGGGATCAAGGTGCCTCAGTATGACGTGGCGTCGCACAAGTACGTTTCAAGCCCGCCAAGCCTGGCTCAAGACTCTTCAATCGACACTGGGGAAACTTCAAAAACACCAAATCCTCTAGATACGCTGGATGCGCTAGCAATGCTAGAACAAGCAGTGGATCTAGGATCCTCAGATGCCGCCGTGGCTCTTGCAGATATCTACACTTTCGGCAACTTTTCAGTGGCAACAAACTACTGTCGGGCACAGGCCCTATACCACAAAGCGGTCGATTCACGTGGTAATGGACACGCCTACTTCATGCTTGCCCATTTCTACCAGACAGGCATGTTTGGCGAGCTTCCGGTAGACAAACAAAGGGCGAAAGTCTACTACGAGTTTGCTGCACGAAATGGGGACGATAACGCGTTGCTAGTACTTGCGTACCAGCTTTTGAATGGCGTGGATTGCCTGGCAAATTGCGAAGCTGCCCAATTCTACTACTCGAAATTGGCCCGCCAAGTCATACAGCACATCCACACGGAAAACCTCGATGTGCATGAGGACTTGCTCTCCCACAACATACACTTAGCCGATTTCCAGGGCGGCATCTATGGCGGCAAGATCAGCGAGTCGGAGTCGAGTGTGCTCTCAGATATAGACAACTTGGTGCAGATGAGAGGCAACTTAAAAGAACTGAACCTCGAGGCTCCCGACTCGAAAATGCTCGACTACTATTTCGACGCGTTGCAGCATCGTCACGGCGGCTATTTCTCGCCCCGGAACGCGTCTCAAGCATTTGTAGAGGTGCTTACGTGCGCGTACATTGGTAAAGCCGAATTTGAGGACGGCAGGCTTGAAAGCCCCACTAGCATTGACCGCGTAATCTGGAAACGATGCCAGGGCCTTTTGGGAAGAATGTACCTCAACGGAGAAGGCACGGAACGCGACGTTTCGCGTGCCCATTTCTGGATCAACTCTGCGCTCGAACTCAAGCCCGATAAGGAGAATCTTTTGGACATGGCGCTCTTGCGGCGGCTCGATCCAACAACCCATGGCGAGCTCAGCCCTCTGTGTATTCTGTATCTCAAAGATGCAGCAAACAATGGCAGCGCCCACGGGGTGTTTTTGTATGCGCAGAGCCTCATAGCACCCCAGTCGCCATTTGAAACCACCTACGTTGACCTGACTTATGACTTGATCCGCACGTCGGCAGGCAGAGGTCATTTCCAGTCGACGTTCTACTTTGCCGACGCCGTGGAGTCGGGGTTTTCTGCATCGAGGGGTGAGTTGTTTAGCTGCCCGGAAGTCGTGCTGTTCTACAAAAACTTTGTCGAGCGCTCAGAGTCGTTTCTATTGCCACACTTAGCATATGCGTTCGAGGAGCTCAAATACGGGAACTACAAGAACGCTCTTTTGGGATATCTGATTGCCGCAGAGCAGGGCCTTCTCAACTCACAGCTCTCGGCTGCTTTTCTTCTCTACCAAAAGGAGCCGCTCGTTGCATGGCATCGTAAATCGTTTGACTCGGCCCGTGTCCAGGCGGCTTTGAAGTATCTCGACCTTGCGTCGTCTCAGGGCCACATCGACTCAACAATTCTTCTAGGAGATTTGTATGAGAGCGGCTTGCCAGCAAGCGGGTTGGATGCAGACCACGAAAAGGCACTTGCTTACTATAGCAGTGCCGCGCTGTCTGCATCGGCTCACGCATGCTATAAGTTGGGGTATATGTACGAGTATGGGTTGGGCATGGTCAACAACACCCCAGACTACTACTTGGCAAAGCGCTACTATGACCTCAGCATCAAGTACTACCAAGATCTTGATGTCATGCAGTTCACGCAGGAAAGAAAGCCCAACACTCATGCACTCGGATTTGCTCTCCTACGCCTCAGACTCAAATTTGTGTTCAGCAGATCTGACAAGAGAGACGATTCGGAGTCTGCAGGCTGGTTTGGGACGCTCAAGAAGCTTGCAAAGTCGGAGGAGTCGGAAGAGATGGAAGAAAAGGCAACCACCAAGGCCCAGGAGCATGCAGAGGGCGCACCGTATGAAGAACAAGAAGATTATCAATTGTTCGACTATATTGTTCTCATATTTACATTGACGTTTTTCCTCTATGTGGGGTGGCAAAACTTGAGAGGGCAATTAAGACGAATGGGCCAGCGGCAATTTAATGCTGAAGCTGGCCATGCAAATAGGGCAAACAGGCCTCGGTTCCAGGTTGAGTTTTTCTTTGCGATCTGAGATGAGACCATCGCTGGTTGTGCTCGAGAACCGGATCCCTGTACGACAAGCATCTTCACTAGACAATTTAATAGTTTCAGATTATATTCATATCTGCGAGAATGTTCTTCACCAAGGGGTGTCTAGCCACGGCGCTTGCGCCGAGTTTCTTCGCAATAGTTTGAGCCTTTCTTGGCGTTTGTGATGCAGGCGCCTTGAAAACATACAGATCCAAAGCATCTTCAGATAGCTCGTGCACCCAGCATTCCCGTTTAGCCAACGCAACGAAGTCGCATATCGACTCCGCGTTCGAAAGTGTAGAGACAGATCCAAAGACAAGAAGCTTTGCCCTCGCTCTCGTCACCGCGACATTGACTCTTCTCCAATCTCGTAAGAGGTCACCGGCTTTGCGTTCACGATTGGATCTCACCATGGAAATGATGATACAGTCTTTGTCCCTGCCTTGAAACCGGTCTGCAGTCAAGACCTCGAGCTCCGGAATATGCTTGAACGTTTCCGTGAGGAGCTTGAGCTGGGAGCGATACAACGTCATGATGCCAATTTTTGAAGGATCGACACCAGTTGCACGAAGAGCCTCTACTGTTTGCCGTACGAGCTCGACTTCGGTGGGATTGGTCACATTTTCGCCCATAGTTCTCTCATATCCAGGTAGTAAGTCATGATCAAAGAAAATAACTTTCTTTCGTTCTTCGAGAGCAATTTCCAACCAGGGCGAATGGATGAAACAATCCTGATTCTGAAAGCGGGCAAGCTCATCTTTATAAGGAATAGCAAGACTTTGATTTGCAACCTGCTCTGTACCACACAATAATCGATTCTTGTAAACAAGCTTATTGGATATGAGCATTATTTCTTTGCACATTCTGTATTGATACTTGAGTTCGACAACACTATGCGGATGCGCCGTTGCAAGCATTTGAAACAAAGATTGCGAGAGCCCCGCTTTCACTTCTGTATCAGGGTGGGACACCAAAGGCGGGAGCTGGTAGTGATCGCCTACCATGACGAACTTGTCGCAGAGTGAAAGAGGACCCAAGCTGATGGGCATTGAAACCTGAGAAGCTTCATCAACTATGCAATAGTCAAAGTGGTCACGAATAATGAAGGACGGATCTTGTACACTAAGACACGTGGCCGCAACCACATTGGGTTTCGAATAAACATTCACAAAATCGCTGTATGACTCAACTCTTTTGTCTTTAGACCCCGGTGTATAGTCTCTGATCAAAGGGTGAACTCTTGAGGGACTACCAATCCGCAAGAAGTCAATGCCGTATTCTTGCACTTTGATGAGGATGTTGTCGACAGCTGAATGCGTATAGGAAGTCAAAAGCACTGTTTTCTTTGCCCCGACCAACATCTTGATGAGATGTGCTATAAGTGTGGTCTTTCCTGTTCCGGGCATTCCCAAAATAAGGGAGTAGTCATTAGTCCTACTCACCACGTCAATTGCAGAGATTTGGCACTCATTGAAATGGTCAGATGTTTCTTCAATCTCAAAATGTCTCTTAGAGCTAAATGTTGGCTCCCGAAGGTCCACCACCGAGCTTCTTCTCTTGTGATCACCCTCGCTCAAAAATAAATTGAGAATGTTGTACCGGGCCACCCCCATCCCAAAAGACATTTCATCTTTATCGACTCGGAATACAATTGCGTCTAAAGAATCTTGCAGAATCTTTTGACTGGGGCGCAAGACGCCGGCTCGATGAAATTTATCAGTTTTCAGCTCTGTCGAGATAATTTGTCTTTTGGAGGAGATGAGAATGCTTTCTGCATCTATGTGACGCACATAGCCCAGGGTAAGCGCGAAATGACCAGATTCATCACTTATGATCACTCTGTCTGACTTCGAGATTTGACCTGACGTAAATGACTGGCCTTGAATTCCCTTCCTTCTGAATGTGTAGACGTAATCATCAGATGCGGTGTTTGTTTGACAATCTGTTATTACAAGGCTCGCAAGGCTCTTTCCCAGGCTCTCCTCTCGCTCTTTTGCTGTCAATACCCAAAGCTCTTTGTCAAAGCGAGAGATGAACTCTTCCTCTTTAGACAAAAGATAATCCCAATATACTAGAAAATCTTTGTACTTCTGCTTTCCATCCAAATGCGACGTCAAGTCCTCGAAAACACCTTCCTTCAACCCGCTTTGTTCCGCATCGCCATCCTCGGTGAGGTAATTGTAGGTCATACAACTTCCTTGAACAAAACAGCGATCACATTTCTGCTGGCGCATCAAGTCAGGGAGATCCTGATTTCCTGGCCGTAGAAAAGCCGAAATGCGGTTTCTTAGGTTCACTAGTGACTTCAAGTCTGGCACCGAGATGTCATGCTTTGTTGTGAGGCCTTCGTTCAGTGTGTAAACGAGCAAAAACGACGAAATATCAACATTATATCGATCCTTGAATAAGAGAGAATAAAGTGCAGCTTGCGCTTGATGGGCAAAGTATGGCTGGCCTGTTTTTATCTCCATTGGGAGTAAGAATTGGCCCAGAAAATTCTCGCTTTGAAGATTAGCTTTAAGGGTGACATCTGCTATTCCTTTAATTCCAAACATGGGGGACCAGACCCTTTCCTCAATATCGAGAGTCTCGGCCACTGAAAACTTGATTTTTTGCTGCCTTTTGTTGGTAGGAATGTCGGCAGGGGCCTTTCTGTAGAATGACTCGAACCATTTCTTGATGTAGGGCAAGTGGGGATAGATCTTTGCTTTCAAGTCTTCCACCACGTCTCCCAATGTATAAATGTCTAGAAGGCGACGCTGAATTTCCATTTCCACAAGCGCTTTCATGTACTCTACTGTACACTTGCCCGTTATGAAACAAAGCTGGAAGATTTCGTGTACAATAGTTCCCGTGAGAAGCGGTAAAGAATACAGTCCTGGATATGACAATCTCTTCGAAAGTACTGTTTTTCTCGGGCAATCAAGCTGATCTGCAACCACGGTAGATGAGACAAGTGTGTCAGGGTTCCAGATCAAGAGATTGTGCGAATCACTGATTAGTCTAGGGTTCTCAGGGGATGTGTGAACCACATGGACGATATCGGAGGCTTTGATCTCGAGCTCGGCAGCCTCGCCTCTCACTAGCAATTTTGACGAAGCGTCTGCGTGGTCAGTCACGCTAATTATGAGCTGCTTTTTGTTAAATCCCTGCAGTTGGTACGTGGTTGGTTGCACAGAATGTACCTTGTATCGCGTGAAGTCCGGCCTAGAGTATGACAACTTGGCGCTGAGATCTGCCGCTTCCCACAGACTTCGTTCTGCGTGTGGTGTGACTGATCTGACCTCGCATTCTTTAGTATTTAGAGACGGAGGCTGCTTTCCTGGTTCGGCCACGCATTGAGCAAACGATGACAGGGCTGAGGAGGGTTGTGTGAGGGCCACCTCGATAGCTGCAATATCTAGATCGTCCGAGAATGGGTCTGTGTCGTGGAAAGGCGTATTTAATTTATCGTCAAGTGAGTTATCGGATACTGAGACCTCCATTGCTCGCGTTGAGGGCGTAATGTGCGGAATAGGTTTAGCTGGGGCCTGCAGTAGAGGAGGTAGGGAATCACACCTGAGGTTTGCTAGGAAAGAGTCATCTTCCGAAGAGAAGTCGTCGTCAGTATAAGAAGACTTCAAGGTCTGAGAAGGCTTAGCAGAGGCTGCCTCTAATGACCCTGTTTTTGTCTCAAACTTGTCGATCCATGTGCTCAAGCGGCCAGCAATTTGCGATTTCCTCTCTGAAGCTTCTGCCATTGACGACGGCAAGCTGCGAGGATCAAAAGATTTGGATCTTATGAGCGTCGGCAGGCTATCGCCTGAACCCGCCACCCCATCTGAGATTGTGCGATTGTAACGCGGAGTTTGCGAGAGTGTAACGGGAACAGCTAGACTGTATTTATTGAGCATCGAGTTTGTCATTTCGTTGGCCAAGGTGGCCGCGGGCTGGTCTTTAGGAGGCAACGCATCGGCATTTTTCAACGGCGAGGAAAGAATCGGTCTGGCGGATTTCTGAGCCGGGCTCTTCATCGGCCGCCAGCGCACTCCGTCGAAGCTGTCATCTGAGCTCTGTTCTGTGGATTTGTCAAAGATCCTGACCGACAAAGGCACCGGTAGATGAGACGCGTCCAGACGCGTGTTGCCTACGGGGTCGGCGCTTAGCGTGTCCGTTTTTGAAGGGTTTATTTCGGGCGCTGGGTGCGCATGACGTATTTGTAGACCAGATTTAGTATTGTACTCCTCGTTCGTCCATGTTTCATCATCCTTTGGTAGTCTTTTTCCTTGTATATGAATATTTTTAGTGCCATTTGCGGCCGCCCGAGGGTTGAACGCAAGCGTATTTGTGGGCTGGAAAGCGTAGGTGCGTTTTGGTTTTCCTGCCTTTACCCTTTTCCGCTCAGGAGATTTCGTGGGCGACTTGGGATCTAGTCCCATTTTTGAGCATATGGGAAGATCAGGGGTGAAAGCTATAGAGTCTGAGAGTAATATAGAGCTAATAGAGCCACTAGATTTAGAAGCAGAGGCGGTAGAGAGCCCGCGCCTTTGAGCCGGTCACGTGACAAGGAGGTCAGCAGCAGGCGGGACCTGATCTTTTTTTTTTTTTTTTTTTTAATGACATCACTTGGAGTTTGGGAGAGGGCCCTGGCAATTTTCTTGATGTTCCTAATCTGTTGAATTTTGCTTTTTTTTTATCTTCTTTTTTTTGTTTTTATCTTCTTCTTTTTTTTGCTTTTGTTTTTTCTTTTTTAAAAAAGATTTTCAAGAGTCAATCATTATTTATAGAGTGGAGGATAGAAATAATCTCTGGTTATCTTCTGGTTTCAAGTTGTTGTACCTAGCAGTGCCTCTGCGCTCGTGATGTGCCGGTGTTATAGTATTAGCCGGTCTAGGGCGTCATCCCTAGACAGGATGGTGTGTACCTGTATAGGTGTAGGTCACGTGGGTACACGTGGCCGTAGCCGACGCGGCCGTAGGTCACGAGGCGCCCACCGGGCGCAGAGTAGACTGGAGGAGAAGTCTCTTTTAGGTTTAGATAGGAATAGATATCTACACACCCCTGCAAAGCAGCAGACCCTTAAGCAGATTCTTAACAGCCGGAGGCAGTGTTGTTATATTTCAGTTATTTCAGTTATTTCAGTTATTTTAAATATATTTTAAAATTTAGGTCCGAATGGTGATTATTTTTATTTTGAAATATTATTTTGAAATATGGAATATATTCTGAATATATTTGAAATAACCACTTTTAAGTGCAACAAATTCGGCTTCCTGTCAATTAAATGATGGCAACTTACATAATCGCTCTCGTCAATCGTCAATGTTCCAGATCCCATCAATTCCCAAATCCTCGGAGCTCTGCGCTATACTGAAGTCTTCATTGAGTTCGGCCGTGTTTTCTGAGCTTTGCGCAATAATACTGACATCGGGGGATTCGCAATAGTCAATTTCTTCTGTATCTTGGGGTAAAAGGCTCTGGGGCGTTTCTGAGTCAGATCCTTCTTCCGGGACCTCCACAACACTAGAAGAATGAGGCGCTTCCCTCGATGCATTTGCTTTGAGCATTGTAAGAATGTTACGATTTTCCAGCTGAGACGCAAGCCCGGAATTTTGCCCCCAGGTGGAAAGAGGAGTCTCGAGTTGTTCGAAGAAATCCTTTCTTTCCACTTTCAAGTCCTCAAGTTTCTCGACGTATGAATTTACGTCGTCCCCGACCAAGTCCCTACCTTTCAAAAGTGCCAATTTTTTGATTGATATGGGAAGAAGCCTGTTTCGCTTGTCCGTTACTATATCTTTCACCTTTGAAAAAAGAGATTCTGAGGACGCAGACATCGCCATAATGGACAAATAATCTTTCGCCATCCGGTAGATTATCGGCATCGAGGTTCGATTACTTCGATAAAATTCCTTAATCGACATATTGCAGGGTGCTACCTCTTGCGCGAGAAAATTTTTAGCTTCAAGCTGGGGGTCTTGATCGTCATTGTCGCATTGCTCTGGGACAGACTCATGATATCTTACTCTTTTCTTGGCTCCAGTGTTTTCTGAAAAATGTTTTCGTTTGGCCCCCGTTCTTATTTTGCTGCCGCTTTTCTTATCGAGCTCCTTTTTATAGCGGTCGAAGACATCATAAAAGTAATTTTCGGCAGCTGTTGCAACAGCTCTTGGAATGCGCATCTTCTCGAAAATCTTTGTTTTCGACCGGGGATCGAGAATCGTGGCAAGATATAAATCCTTGAGTGGCTCTATATTTGTATCACAGATGGGGTAGTAGTGGAGGAGCTTCTCCAAGGCATTGTCTAAGCCCAGGGCAATCAAAGGATTTTCTTGTGCAATCCTCTCGGATCTCCACATTTCTAGGTCTTCCTTTATCCCGCAGATGTGTGGAATAGTGTTCTGAGCGGTTTCTATAGTGTCATGTTGAAGATCAAATGTGGCATCCAAAAAGGTATCAAGGATGCTGACTATCAATGACAAGTATTCCCAAATCCTGTCGTCAATACATAGGGATCTTAGGTTGTATTGTTTGCGTTGAAATTCGGTTTTCATTCCGACTATTTGAAGCAACTTTGTGATCTCTGGTCGAAAATGCAAGAAGCGCTTGAGCATCGTGTGAACAGAAAGCCACCGAGTATCGTTACATCTGAGCAAGATTTCGGGGCCTGTCTTTTTCCCTTCCCTTGATTTGCGTAGTTGTACTAGCTCGCGAAACTTATTTTTCAAGAAGTTATGTTTGCGAGTTCCTCTGATAATGGAATTGACAATATTTGGTACTTCCCTCATGAAGTCGAAAGATTCTGACTTTTCTGGATATCTCCTTGAAATGGAATTTATAGACTCCGTAAAAGCCACCGACTTATCGGTCTTGAAAAAGGTGTATGACAAGAAAGAATTGGTCGCTAGATTCAAGATATGCCCGGCACAGCGAATATCTCCACTGAACTCGAAAGCTTCGCCTAACAGATCTCCTGAATCTTCAAAAGCATCAGACGAACGACTGTCAGTTTCCAAGCTATCTTTAAACTTCGTTATCATTAAAGTGATCGGCGAAGCATTATCTCTGGTAATGGAAACAATTCGATCTTTGATGTTGTAATCTTGAAGAACCAGATTGAGATGCTGGTACAACACATCACTTGTATAAGATACCGCTGGGTCTAAAACTTCAAACCCGATGACATACTTTCTAAACTCGAAGTCTTCGTCATGAAAATGCAAAGTAATCCCCAAAAAGTCGTAGTTGTTTCCAGATTTCCACTCGTCTAATGTGAGAGCGAAGCGGCCTTCATGATTGGCGAGAATCAGCTTCAATCGTTTTTGCAGTTTCTCGAATTCGTCGTCGGTATCAAATCTTATGAAGTGGCGTGAAAACTTTGGAGCTTCACCTCGATATGCAAGCGTGTACTCCATAGCTTTAACAAAAGAAGGACTTTCAAACTGAGCAAAGGGTAAATTATTCAGCCTAATATAATTTCCCCACAAATTTATGAGAACTCGCGGATCAGAATCAGCATGACTTGCTTTCGTTTCCCTTCCCACGTTGCCTCTTTTGGTCAAGTGCTTATCAATAGCGGGAGTTACAGACCTAACATCAACGCGCACCTCTAGCGATAGAATTGAATCGTCCGCCGGCAAACCGGATTCTTTAGCTTTTTCAAACAACACCGCGAGCTCATTCGCATGTTTTTTTGCCCAATGAGAGATCAAATTTGTCGACAATATTGGCCAATAATCTTCAAATACACAGGAACAAGAGGTGCAAGTCACACGTATGATCCTCAAAACATCTTTTTCCAAAGGGTCAAGCTTCCATGTGAACAAACCAAATCGGATTACTTTTGGAGGAGGGCGACCAATACCATCAGACGTGGGTAATTTGAAATCAGGATCAATATTAGGCTTGTGACTCGAGATGTCAACAACTCGCTTTGTTCTTATAATTAAGCCCTTCTTAGACATGAGAAAAACTTGATCTTTTCAACAAAAGATGGAATTTGCAGCAGAGATGGGCAGAAACTAAGTTTTTAAAAAGATCCGTGGGACTGAGAAGCTGCTACCTTATACAGTTTCACGCGTCGACAGGAGCCAGCCGACAGCTAGCGCGAGCAGACGCGTCGCTCAAAATTGTGAAACAATTTTTTGCCCTGACCGCGTTCTATCTTTTTTTTATAAAAGGAAACATCATCGTATCGCGTCGGCCAACAAGGGAATAAGATATGCTAAGATTGTCAAATGCTGGACGTGTGGATTCTTACTCAATTCGGAAGTCTTTTTTTCGGTACAAAGGCGATAATTATTTCAAATATATCGTATATTTGAAATAATTATCGCAAATAAAATTTTCAAAACCCGGTTATTTTATCGCAAATATTTCGATATTTTAAATATATCGCGAATATATTACAAATAATTATCGCAAATATAAAATTTTTACAACACTGCCCAGGAGTGGACTCGGCTCAAATGCCAGTACTCATGCCTGTCATCGGCCGAAAGGAGTTGTCTGACCAAGTTCCCTGGTTAATTCTCTAACCAGGAGGGGAGTAACCGGGACACCTTGGCGTACTTCCCTGAGTCTTCTCAAGTAGACTCTGTAGATAACTTTTACAAATTTGTTTATCTTCGTGAGATTGGATGAGGATGTATCGAGAGGCGCAAGCATTTCACTGAGATTCATGGTTGACCGTAGGCCAACATTTCTCCACCAGAACTGAGAACTCTCACAAAAATTATAAATATTGTCTTTTTCTTTTCTTTCGCACTGATTAACACCTGTATTTGGCGAGATTACTGTTTTTTTGTACACCCTCTAGAATGATGTTTGTTGCAGAGAGCTGATTTTTAAATTGAATTCGGTTTATTCAGACAAATCCCGTTTATTTCTAAACTCCTCGATCGTTCGTAATCCTATACAACGCACGCCAAATATAATTAGACGCAGAAGCTAATTATTTGAAAAGAGTATAAATCATCTACAGTTACGAATACATGATAATTGCGTTTAGAAGTAGGAAACTTTGAACTTCGAACACAGATTGACGGATGAAAGGATGAAAACTTACAACAACCCAATTTCCGGAAGCACGTCACAGTTCAAAATACAAGGGCTGGATATCGAGAGCCATTCTTACAACATGTCGCGAGAAGACATAATTGAAGAATTCTTCACACCGAGCTGCTCTGTTTTGCCAAGACGGAATCATTTTTTTTTTTTGACAAATAGCTTTGTTAATTTTGAGACTGCTCTCGAAGTGTAAAACCCAAGACTGGAAGGTTTAGTATCTTGGCCTCTAATCTGCCGCATCTATAATGCGGGCCAACCAAAAAACATTCTGTGAGGAATTAGTGAAACTCCAAGAATTTGTTGAGCTGAGAATGTATGCGCTTACATGCTGCTTCCCGGAAATTGTATATTACTTGAAAATCCTATGATATGATGAAACTTTATAAGAAAAAAAATGATATTCTAGCAGTTAATTGAGCGGAACTTTTTACGCCTGGGGAACTTAAAAAAGATTTCAAGGATCTAAAGTAAAATCAGCAGATTGTTTATGTGCGATTGTAGGTGAACAGTACTTCTCGTAGGAAGACCACTTTTCGGGAAAGAACCACTACTTGGATCCGCGACGGGCGATTGGAAGTTACTGCCTATCTTGCCCTCTCTCTCTAGACTTGCCTCAAAACAACAAGACACTTCGGGAAGTTGTAGTACGAAAAAATACGTAGAGCAAGATTTCTTGTCGTCTCTCGAATTGAACGTCCAAATACTAGTATGGCCTTTGCACAACGACGTGTTTCAAGGTTGAGATTCGATGCGCAGTTTCCACGGAGCCAATAGTTATTCACATACCACTCAACAATTCTTTTTTTTTATTTAATTTTTTTTTTTTTTTAAACAAATTCTTACATATTCACTCAAATGCACTCAAGTATTCCATCCATCTAGAATCAAGCCACATCGCTGAATCCGCCCCAGAATGTCGCCGTTGACCAAAAACAAGAAAAAAAAAACATGCACCGTAACCACAGCTCGGAAACAAGAAAACAGAAAACAATAGAAAAATTCTGAACTGAAAGAGGCAAGAAAAAACAGGCGAAATACAAATGAAGGGACAAGATCTTCTACTCCATTCTACTAGAGTTGCTTCCCAATGACCCCTTACATCACATCACGGCCCTCACGCACCATTTCGTCATAGAGCAGTTCGAACGTCGAACCAGGCCCGGATCTCGGCAGTCTGTTGCGCGATTGCCGCCTGGGCCCGAGCCAAAGCTTGGTCACGTGGCCTTGATTCAGCGTGGGGCGCTTGCTGTGGAGTCACCGAACTGTGTAGAACAATGGAGCCCGGCAATACTTAATGAGGCGATTGCCTCTATGTCAAGCTGTTCTGCTGAAAGCCTTTTCTTTTTCCACAAAAGCATCTTTTCTCGAATTTTCTCTTAATTTTCTTCAATTCTCGCGCAGAACATTAAGACTTTAGAATCTCAGGACCCTACCCTCCTTATATCGAAACTTCAACTAGACCCAACAAAATGGCTATCTCTTCTGGCTCCAGCTTCCCAACAGGTGTTGAATTCGCCTACATTCCAATTGACTTGTCTACCATCAAGCAAGAGGACGCGTTGGCGTGTGCCAAACCCTTCCCCTTGAAAGTGGACAAGTTGATTGAGCAAAACGCCGGGTCCAACGTGTTGTTTGTTTCTGTGCCTGGTGCTTTCACTCCTACTTGTACCGAGAACCACATTCCTCCCTACTTGGACCACTTGGAGCAATTGAAGAAGGAGAAGAACATCTCTGCGGTTGTTGTGTTGAGTGCCAATGACCCATTTGTGCTCAATGCCTGGGGTAAGTTGTTGTTGAAGGATGCCAAGTTTGAGACGGAGGGCGACTTGCCAAAGGTGCTCTTTGCCTCCGACCCTAACGCCAAGTTCTCCCAAGACAATGGCATTTCTTTGGACTTGTCTGGTGCTGGTTTTGGCCTCAGAACCGGCAGATACGCCTTTGTTGTGAATGCCGACACCCGTTCCGTGAGCTACTACGGTGTTGAGTCCGGTTCTGGTGTCGAAGTTAGTGGCTACGACGCCATCAAGGCCGCCAAGTTGTAAGTATCACACGGTTTTTATAGTTAGCAATTAGATCGAGAGCTTAACAGTTTTTGATTATTAACGCAACTGAATGCACGACGTTTTTGAAATAAGGGACTCTCAAGAAAACGGGCCGCTCAATTTTGCCTTCTTCGCACTTAGCTCCCTTTTTGTCTTGATGGCAGTCTTTTCGCGTCCCCTTATACGCTTGAACAGGAACCACAAATCTCCATTTGGAACTAACGTTTGTATCGGGAAAAGAACGCTTGGTGGCACATGGGCTTCAAACCCACTTTAGTCGAGCGGGATTGTACCACCTATACAATTGCCCTCCACATTCTACGCAGAAAACACATCTAGTCTCATCTATTTTTGTATATTGTAAGTGGGTTGCAGTCTGCAAGTCGTGGCACGTCTCAATGGAAAACTCACCTGCTCGGGCTGTCTCGCTATATCATTTACAACTCACCAGAAGCGTCAATGGTGACTCTAGCTCTGGTGGCACCAGTCTGAGAGCCAAGAGCCTCGACCTTCTTGACAACATCGTAACCATCAGTGACCTCACCGAAGACAACGTGCTTGCCGTCCAACCACGAGCATGGCACAGTGGTGATGAAGAATTGAGACCCGTTGGTGTTTGGACCAGCGTTGGCCATGGACAACAAACCTGGCTTGGTGTGCTTGACGGAGAAGTTCTCGTCAGCGAATTTCTCGCCATAGATGGACTTACCGCCAGTGCCGTTGCCTCTGGTGAAGTCACCACCTTGCAACATGAATTGAGGAATGACTCTGTGGAAAGCAGAGTTGGCGTAACCGAAACCCTTCTCACCAGTACACAAGGCTCTGAAGTTCTCGGCGGTCTTTGGCACAATGTCGTTGTACAACTTGAAAGTGACTCTTCCGAGTTTGCTGCCGTCAGCGGAGATATCGAAGTAAACTTGGGACATTTTGTAAGAAGTAATTAAGGTGTGATTTTCCTAGTTGACGGAAATTGGAGGCGGGCGCGGCTCGCTATTTATATGAGGTTTGGCATTTTTTTTTTTTTCCTCAACCCCATGCCTGCCTCGAACTTAATAGAAGCTTTCGTTGACGAAAAGATGTCGAGGTTTTGGCTGTGTGCAGTCCACCACCCCCGACTCCGTGCCCGAGTGCTTTGCCTTGCTCACCCCGCGAAAGGGGAGGCGGCGGTTAATAAAGGCATTTTTGCTGGGATTGTCACTTGAGTCGAGCGGGGTGAGTGAAGTAAGGTGAAGCGGAGAGAAGCATAATGTGTAAAAATGAAGAGGAAAGTAGGAAGCGGAAATGAGGTGAAGTGGAATAGAAAAGTAGGTGTAGATTGTGAGGCAAGCTTAGGAGAATAACTACACAGGAAGAAATACTGGAGAGGAGGAGCGCCGGACAAAGTTGAACGAGGGCGAGAAATGCCGGAAATGATCTGTGGACCTAAAAGAAGGAAGGAAAAAAAAAAGAGAGAAAACTCGAAAGAAAACCAAAAAAAGACTTAAAAGGACTCAAAAGCGATCGTGATTGGCCGGGTGAGTTTTTTCAGGAATAACAAACCCCTGGCTCTTTTCCATTCAAAACACCAGCAGAATTTGTAGGAGGGAAAGTGTGGGGCAGGGGCCGCCGGGTTGAACGCATTCAAGTATTTGCATTTCCGAACGGTGCCAAAGGGAAGCCCAAAACAATCAAGGCTTTTACCATGGGCAATGTAATATTTCGATAGAAGATTTCCGATTCGCTAGATAATTTACATTTATCGGGGCAACGTGTATGGCATCCCAGGACTAACAATCGTTTGAAGAGTCAAACTTGATGGCCAGCTGTGTCGTTCCAAAGTATGCGTGTACAGGCCCAGCAATCGAATCTTGGCCGCGATTTGTTTCGTGGCCCTCGCTGATGATTTTTATAGGAGATACATATTACAGATAGAATGCTACGCGTTTTGGGCAGCATTGAGCCTGACTAGTTGCTTCGTAACTGGCTAGTTGCTTCATACCTGACTAGTTGCTTCACGCCTACCACTAGCTTATGCGAGCTCCAGGTGAAGTTTACAGGCCTCTTCTCTCATTATCTTTCATTTTCTCTTACCATCTGTCCTCTTCTCCTACTGCCTTTCCTCTTCTCCTACTATCTTTCCTCTTCTCCTACTGCCTTTCCTCTTCTCCCGCTCTCTTTCCTCTTCTCCCACTATCTATCTTATTCTCTCACTATCTTTCCTCTTCTCTTGCTATCTTTTTTCATCTCTTACTATCCTCTTCTTACCCCTATGATTAGCCCCTTTTATCTTCCTTTTACGTGCGTCTTTACTAATAAAAAGCTTTCACAGCCGAGCTTCAATAAAACCGCCTCGAGCATTGAGGTGGGGGATACCTTAATTTGCGAACATTGGTTTGCAAACATGTTCCACAACATCAGAAACAGATACGATTGCGTGATATTACAATAATCAACGGCAGTAAAGTAATAGAAGTTGTCAATGTCAAGACAGTAGTTGAATACCGTGGATTTGAGAGTTTGTTTCAGACACATTATTAAATTTAACGCACACCAGCTTCCAATTTAGTTATTTGCAAGGTAAAAACGACTTCAGTTTTCTTTTAGGAGATAGAAAAACCTCGCATGAATTGACCTATAAAGCACCCCGAGAGTTGCTTCAGGTGTCGGGATTGTTAATTATAAAATGCATCGGAAAGACAAAAAAGCACGAGGTTTCTAGCTCACCCAGAAGGGGCATTAATTGGATTGACACGAAGAAGGGCGTTAAGGCAAATATACCCAGTTTTGTGCTGATTTTGAAATACAAGTCAGATCGGTAGCATGAGTTGCTTTTGATATTCTGGGCAGATTTCTTCGAGTTGAAATGTAGAGTAAAGAATGCGGGGTTGGCCTTCGAAAGTCTCCCATAAATTCTATTGTGACAGGATTTTAACTGTTCGGGATGAAATTCACTAAGCTGAAAGCTAGCTAAAAGTCATCAGAATCCACATTTCGGTGACTCAAATCAAGTTTAGTTTAAGAACTGTCAAGTTTCCTAGGCTCAAATTTTTTAAGATTCAGTCCTTCGAAAAGATCCGGGAGGTATACCGGAAGCTGCCCTGGCGTGGTTACACGGATGCAAGATCAGACATACTAGCAGGCCGACACAAGACTTCCAGACTCGAAAAATCTGAGATTAGGTGTATGACGAGCTCTTTATAGCCTGATTAATTTTCTCCCCGAATGTAAGGAAGTTCTGCGAGTCAAACCTTCCTGTCATTCTATTGAATTAGTGTCAATGACTCTAAGCACTGTCCGTTTGAATCAGAAACAAAATTTGAATGAAAACTTCTGCTATACCAAAACAAGCATTAGGCAAGGCTTTTTGACCAGCTTTGGTCAGCTCTCTCAACATTGGCAAAAGACAACACAATTCCTATCTTTCAGCATGTCAATGTCATTTCGTCACTGATGCCAGCAGAAGGTAGTACTCAATTTCATTACCTTCTGTAGGAATAATAAAATTAGGATCCAGCAAAGAGGATCGAAATGGATTCAAAACCCGATTCGGATGCTAATGTAGAAAAACTGAGTCCGGATAAAACTTTTGGTTGCTTTCTTGTCTCTCTGTCTCAAGAAGTGAGCGCCACGCATCATCTTTCATTTGAGATAAAAAGTGATGAATTTGACCCTGAATGTTTGCTGGTATTTATCCACTTGTTCGCGAGGTTGGACCGACAGTAGTTCACGAGCCGTCAGATTTTACGCCTTTGAGCTCATGCGTGGTTGTGGTCAACACATTTTCGGCTATTGTCCGGTCAAAGAGATAAAACTACAAATTCTACATCGAGCATCTTGCTGTCGATAATGCTATGCCTAATACCCGCGGTAGCCCAAAGTTGTCACACGTGGCAATTGCCCGTAATTACCCATTGCGCATCCCTGTTATCCCGAGATTCACATGACACCAGTGATAACCGAGAAACCGGAAAAAAAGATCAGAAAGGGGGAAGGGCTCTTTGCTACGGCGTTCCGCTCAAACTTGCCCAGGATAGGGGCATTTTGTTGTGTCCATGCACGCAGTCTGGGTGGAGGCAAAGTGCGTCGGAGCTATTTATAACTTGGAGCCGTGCGCTGAGCCTCAAAAAAAAGCCCACAGATTTGTGAATTGCAGTGCCAGAAAATTCTTACAGAAAATGCGGAATGGCGTCTTTTTTTTGTACCTCTGAAAAGTAGAGCATCAGATTTTGAGCCTAAATATATTTTGTCTTGGGCCAAGAGAGCGCCCATCAATCTGGGACGCCCCGTTTTTGTGGGGCGGGCATTTCGGAAGTCGCGGCGCTTGAAGTGCATTTACGAGCTTCTATTGGAAATCACGTCAGGCAGTCCCATACAGGCTAGGAGTTAAATCGAGGAGCCCGGACCCCCTCTGTTTTGGGCCCGTTTGTGATAGTTTGCAATGATGAGAAAAAATACTCGAAGTAATTCGTGGCTTGTGGATCTCTCCTTTCTTTTGAGTGTAGAAATTGGCTGGGTGTGTGTCTGGTAGGAAGCACACTGAGTAAAAAGAAAGGAAAAAAGAAAAAAAGGAAAGAAAAGAGACCGAGAACAAAAAGAGACCGAGAACAAAAAAGAGACTGAAAACAAAAAGAGACTGAGAAAAAGACAGACTGAGAATGAAATGATAGAGAGAGTGGAAGCAGAAGGGACAGGAAGTGCGGACGAGTTTGCAAAAGTTAGAGATAAAAAAAGAGAATACATCTGACATTCTACTTAACCACAACAAAACTTCTCCTCTAAAAGATCTGATCTCTTTGGTGAAATGCCTCGTAGACTGAAATTGGGGACTGGAGGGGAATTTCTCAGAGCGCAGTCAAAAACCAAAAAAAAATAAAAAAAAAAAAAAAAAATAAAAAAAA
>JAKTYO010000005.1:18498-42951 GCA_030578735.1 Metschnikowia noctiluminum | reverse complement strand
AGGAAATTGGGGACTGGAGGGGAATTTCTCAGAGCGCAGTCAAAAACCAAAAAAAAAAAAAAAAAAAAAAAAAAGATTGGCTAGCCTGGGCCGCACGACTTCTTACATAGTACACGCTGGTCGCGAGCTCTGGGAACGTCAGCAGCCACTTATGAAATCATTTTACGTCTCCTTTCAATGAACTGTGCACAACTTTTCTGAAAGGAATTGTGTTTTCGAAAAATGTCTGATCATCAAAGGTAACCTAGACACAATGCAAAGATTTCCATATCGTTCTCCCCTCCTTTTCCTTCACATCCAATACCTTCTCATGCCTCGCCAACTGTGTACGGGCGTGGGCCTACGGTAATTCATTGCATGACGAAACGCACCGGAGCCACGTTTATGTGCTCACGCAAGCGCCTGAAATTAAGTCCCGGGCCTTGAAAGCTCATCACTCTGCAAAGTGTGTGCGCCAAACGCACATCCACCGCACTGTCTGCAGTCCGCGCGTCCGCGTGTCTGCACCTTTCGGGCGCCCCTCCGTTGTATAAACCCACGCCATACGCTGTTTGGAGGCTCCCCGGGGAGGCGAATTCCCAAGGCTCTGCCAATACGTGCCACCTGCTGATTCCATCTTGTGTTGCTTTGAGCTTTGATTCTGTTGGTTCTTTTCGAGTTGGTTTTGAACCTCTGAATTCTTTCGTGCAACAAGGTTTCCGCAACGTGCTTCCTACCGTACCAAACCAAACTGCTCGAGCACGTGCTGGCCTTCATACCGTATTCTCCCAAGCCCCAGATAGTACACAGTGCATCGCTAGACGCACACACACGCTCACCAATACTGATATTCTGTTTTATTAGCACGCCGTTCGACATTTGTCATTTGACTTTTCTTCTCATTTGATTTTTCTTCTCATTTGATCTTCGCTCTTTTTTCCTAAGCATCATGGCAGATCTCATCAAGCCCGTGACGCCGGGACTCTCGTGCTTCACGTATCTCGTCGACTCCCTCGTGTGCAAGAAAATACACAGTCCTATTCTATCGTCGTTGGTGATTGGGGCCACGCTCGTTTCTGTGGCTTGCAAACTGTATACCACGTGGTCTCCCTACAACCACTCTGACGACTCCGAGTTCCTACCCGACTTCTTGCAGAATGTCATGAACTTGCTCTTCATTGTGCGGTTCCCGCCGAAGCTGGGCAAGCCGCTCAGAATCACATCCAATAAGTATGTGGAAACGCTTCTTTTCGCATGTCTCAACGTCGTGGCCATGACCTCGCTCTGCTCGCCCTACCCGTTCTCCTCATTCATGAGCCTGGCGTTTCGTGTATTGTTGTGGGTGCTGGTCATTTGCCCATATTTGATCTTGGCCTTAAACCTCATAGAGTATGCATGGGGCACTTTCGCCGTATCCGACACGCGAGAAGAAAAGGGGTATTTTGAGGGAATCAAACAGGACGGGCTTTTGGCGTTGATCGTCGATGCAAACAACAGTTTCTTGGCCATTTTCATTGCGCAATCCTTCACTGCAGTGAATTTCAACTTGCAGTTTTGCGAGCACAAGGTTCTTCCCCTTATTTACAAGTATGCCACGTACTCCTTGAAGTTCTATTTGATCTATTGCTTTGTCCTCTATGAGGTTGTTGTGGTCATTTACGATATTCGTGACATTAAGGCCTATGCCGAGTTGTATGAGCCGATTCAGCTAGGAGCTAAGAAGAAAACTTGGGGGTCCTTTTTCGACAGATTATCCAAGCCTTTGCTCATAGCCACGGTGTGTTTTGCCATGTGCTTCGACGCCGTCATGATGTGGGTCGAGTATTTCTACCAGCATCTCTAGAAGAGATTCGAAGGGTAGATGATTGAGATTGTGGTTTCAGATGTGGCATTCCTGATGTGATTCTGAAAAAAGTCTTGGTTTGGGTGGGGGATGGTGTGAGTGTGCCTGTTGTTGCAAGCTTCAACACGACTTCATACGGCGCTAGTTTATGACTGACTAGATTATGGCATTTGTTTTCATTTCGGTCGATGGCCTTCAGTAGCTTGCATAATGCTTGGACCAAGCCTTGTGCGCTGTGCTCTGATACATCGTAGTTTTTTTCCGTAGTTTTGGCTGTTGGCCTTCTGCAGAAGGCATGCCTGCACTCGACCTCAAAGCCTGGAGCTGGCGCCACGCCATTCTTTGGTCCATGGACTCAACGTAGAGTGCCACGTCCTGCTCCAAATTGTCCTCTATGAGAATATCCTCAAACACGCGCTTCCTCGAGAAAGTCTCGCTTTTCTCGAGCTCAGAAAATAGTAGCATTCTGGCAGCTGGAGGCTGTATCTTTGAGGTCTGGACTCCAAATGGATTAAGAGCGGCGTTACTTGCAGGCTCGTTATTCATTCGGGCAGTCTCCACGTCTGATTGGTTCAGGACTGAAGGACATATGATCACCGCATCATTTGCATGCCCCGCTTCAGACTTTTCTGATTGCGAGTTGGAATTATCCCATGGCACTGGTAAGTCCCATCCATCTAAGCCACCAGGAGTGGAATCTTCCGAGTCTGAGGAGTGATCGCTTGCATCCAGCTCACCCTCGTATACGCCCATCGCAGTGTCTTCCGCTAGACTCTCCGGAATCTCGATAGTATCGCCTGGCGGATTTGTATCTCTGAGAAAAAAATCCTGTTCTTTGTACCCGGACCCAACAAAATCGAAAAACTCGTTCACCTCACTCGTGTCCGTGGATGTATCTTCGAGGGAGAGCTTAAGGGAGCTCACCACATCTTGCCAGTATGTTGATAATACTGGAGTTTTCCCGTCGTTGAACTTCGAGTTGAAGCCGGCCCTTGCCGTCTCGAAAAATCGTAGGCTGTCTGTTGCTCTCCAAACGTCCTCTTTCGTGACGGCATTCGCAAGCTCGGATTCTTCTGCGTCAGAAAGTTCTGAGGCATCATCTTGAGTCCCGTATTCTGCAAAGTTTGTCTCGTTTTCACCCTTCTTCACCATAATAGCCAACAACATATCACGAACACGTAACTTCACAAGTTCATCTAGAAAAATGAGCGAAGAGAAAGCGAGTTGCCCGCTTTCCTGATTGCATAAGGTAGGCGTGATGTTATTCGCATTATAAATTTTCGAAAGCTTTGCTGCTGCATCTGGGTTGATGACACTGATACCCGTTTCGAGCCCCTTGGTACTATAGAACTGCATGGCTAGAGTGTTGTTTTCCAGCATTGAACGCAAGCGTTTCAGCTCTACTTTGGAGAGTAGATGGCTTTGCACCTCCTCAAACTCAACCCAATCTTCATCCACTTCTATGGCGGCTGGAATGCGCCAATATGGTATGCCTTCGTCACACGTCTTTAGGGTATACCAGGGCCGGCTTTTATGCAAGTCACCATCAGCATTCCGTTGAGAGAGAGTAGTTCGAACCGTTTTATGGCGCGAGAGTTTGTCTCGGCCGGCTTTTAGTAGAAGATAATACGCCTCGACCTCCACTCTAGACTTATACGGAAGAAGAGGTAGGAAGTCGTCAATACGATGGATCGAAAACCGCGCCAAACACTCGAAGAACGTGTCCTTTTCCTTCGACGACCAGAGCGTTCCCGGAAGACTCTTAGCCAGATCGATTTCAGCCTGTATTTCTGGCGTGATCTCGGCAAGAGACGCTAGATTGATGTTCGTCAGCGGAGGTATGAACAGATGCTCCACTAACGGGCGACAGTCCAGCAATTCCGGCCGGCGGGGCCGTGGAAGATAGAAAGCGGCATTTAGGGTGTTTACGCTCGGATGCAATCTCAAAGAGGGGCCCTTTCCCGCCGTCTGGCCTGCCAGATAATGGAGCTTGAACAGCGAGGTCACGTGCGCGTCGAACTCGGCCACATAGGCATCGTTGAGTGTGGCATGCGCACTGGATTCTTGGGGGCTTGATGGAAGCGAGTAGTCTGATTCTTCCAGCTGCTCTTCACTGTCTAAACCATGCGCTGCCGGCTCGTGTGGTGGCTCATTCATTGCCATAAACAGCGAACAGGCCGGCCTTGATGTGAGAGTCAGAGACGATGATGTAGGTGGATTCTGCAGGACGCGCATCGTCGCTGCCATACTAGAGATGGGTAATAAATGTGGCGATAAAGAAATGAAGAACAAAACATTTTGGACTTATGGAGACTTTAGAACTTTGTGAAAAAGAATAGACGCACTCTACTATATGGATCTTCAAGAAATTTCAGCTGTTTGTATGGAGAACATCCTTATTTTTTTTTTCCTTCTCCCCGTGTAAAAAGTGTATCATATCTGAAGCCAACAGAGGTTGCTGGTAACATCGTGCGCACGCTGCTGGTTTGAAGTAAATATACGGTGAATGAGTCAAAAACAAAGTCAGATAAATGCGCTTGATATGGGCCAATTAGGAGGTTCAACTACTTGTAGTGCGATTTTTTCGATATCGGAATACTAAGAGGATGCAAAATTTGGACTCCCACATTTTACCTATATCTGAACTATGCTATAGCGAGCCGTGAGGTCTAAATAATTGTTCGCCATATTTTACAGCAGTCCCCTTTTTGAATTGTAGGTTCGAATCTTCACGATATCATTATGATTTTTATTGGGGTTTTCTGACGATTATGGGTTTCTTGAGGAATCCGTATATGCTTGATTGGTCTTGTGTGATCAATTAACAGTTTCAGACTGCACCACTACATCAGCCGATTTCCTCAAACTTCGAAACCCAGCTTTCGTTTCGCTGAAGAAGATTACAATCCATTCACTGGGGATCGATGATTATAATTAATATATATGATACATGCCGTGGCACCAATAAGAGAGGGAAATGCGCCTCATGAAAAGGACGCAGGTAAAGTGCAAGGGCGAAATGGTTTTGGGTGTTTTCTTCTTGTCGGAGGGGTCGTTCTTCTATCTCTATTTTGTTGAGCTTTCGACCATTGTCCTAAATTCATGCCACTCTTCACACGAGTTCTTCTGTCGCTCTCTACTGAGGCTTAAAGGAGTGGTATAGTATGGCCGCACAATCGACTGTGAGCTTACTGAAGAAAAGGCGAATTAAACAAAAAGCTCAAAAGGCAAAAGCTCAAAAGACAAAAAGCTCAAAAGGCAAAAGCTCCAGTAGACAGAAGCTCCAGTAGATGAAAGACCCATTGGATTCAAGTAATCCATTTCTCAGCTTCTATGTCACATCCAAACGGGTCATTTTTGTGTCAAGATTATGTAGCCCATCGTCCTTCCCGATTATGGATTTTGTGATTTCATCTTCTTCGCCTTCCGCCTCATCTGTGTCTTCCCAATCGTCTTCGTGAGGCTTTTGGACAATCTCCTGCGAGCTAGACATAGGGCTTCCTGCTTTTGTATCGCTTTCGTGGACCACTTCCAGGAGAATGTGGGGCATGAATTGCTGTGGCTCGTCTTCGGGCTCTTCATCGAAAAGAATCTCCACGTACTCCTCCGGAACTAGTCCATTTTCGCCTGTTTCCGGATCTTCGGCCACAAGCCAGCCCTGGCCGTGCCTATAAGAAACCCATATTTCTTGGCCTTCCTTCAAAGAGACTTCGTTGTCGTTTTCAGGCGTGAAATCAAAGAGCGCAATCGCTCGCAGATTGATTTCGTCGGAGGAGTATGATTCGTATTGTGGGTCGTCGTAAAAGTCCAGCTCGCTGGCTAACAGCGAGTGTTTACTGACAGGAAAGTTGCTCAATCTGAGCGGATGCCCTGGCTCGTATGCATAGTCGACAACTGTGGTATTTGGCGCACAAAGGCCGTGCAGAGTCATGTTTCAGATACCCTATTGGCGGGTTCAAATGGCTTATTACGGTGATTCAAGACAAATGCCAGAAGCAGGGGCGGCCTTCTATGGACACTCTGAGTATGCAAGTGATCTTCCAATTTTTGTATGGAGACTTGGAAATGTAAGATCAATCCCTGTGTGTGGGAAAGTCGAGCCGGGCCAGTTACTGGTTTCAACGTTTTGGGTATACTCAACTTGTTGCGCCAGTCTGCCAGGGTAATATGAAGGCTTACGGGAGGTCGTGTGCGACCAAGAAAAGGCAGAAAGACTCTGGTCTATGACATTACGTCGTGGTTGTTACGAAGATTGCTGAATGTCTCATCCGGCACTCCAACTTTAATGAGATGAGAGTGAGTCGAAAAAAAAAAAAGAATCAACGCTTTATTTATCTGCTCGAGAAAATCGCGTGCTGATACTTTAAATTTCCGCTCAGGCGCCCAGACTGCATGGCGTGGCGTGGCTAGATGGGTGTTTACTAAATATATATATTGCTTGGCATAAAGATACATTCTCCGGGTATTCCATTGGCTGCGTGGACAATTTTGTGATTATTATGGCTTTCTGTCACGTTGGTCACCTCTCTCATGATTTTCTAGTCTTTTTCCGTGTCTTGGTATACTTATCGTCGGCTCCCTGCTCAGTTTTGGGTGAGCGGAGAAGAGACAGTACGAAATACGAGCTGAAAGAAGCCGTGGTCAAGGATCTAGAAATAACTTGTCGTTCATTTAAAGAGAGGAATTCTCTTTCATCAAATGTAAAGACTTGTGCCGAGTACCAATGAATAAGAAATACTGATTCTAATGGGGTCTCGAAAGATGAAAGACTACATTTCGAATATGATAAGAAGCGAGATTAATTGATTTGATCACGCGCGTTCAGGCTATCTTAATTCAACGATTCGGTACATTACATACGATACAAGGCGAGATGTTCAGTGCTAAAAAGCATCTTTTGATTTTCTCATCTCTTGCTCACAAAACACTCACTATTCCACATAGTAGGAATTCACAAGAAATATAAAATACAAATGCTAGTCCACGAGCTCTGAGATGCCCTGGTTCGGCCCACTTTTCTGGTCTTCGCACGACGTGCATACTCGAACATACATCAGCTCTTCGCTATTAGTATGAGGCTTTCGTATTTGTCTGCGCTCACCACGCAAGTTATTCTAGTCTCACAGATTCATCAATATCCACACAATGGATCCACATGAAGAGCAGGAGCAGGAAATCGAGGTCCTTAGATCCATATATCCAGATGAACTCACGGTTTTGTCGCCCACCCATTTCACGATCCACTTGAAATTAGAAACCTCCTCAGATCGCAAACACGCGCTTTTGCTCGATGTCAGGTATCCTGAGACATACCCGGAAGTAGCACCCGGTCTAGATATAAGGACTGTGGAGGCCCAGAATGAAGAAAGCGACGATTCTGATGACCTGGATGAAGATGACGCATATGCCCCAGAGCAATATGTCAGTTTAGCAGAGAGTGTCGACTTCGAGCGTGCTGATTTGGTCGAGTTGCTGCTGAAAATCGACGAGGAAGCGGAAATGAATATTGGCATTCCTTCGATTTTTGCCGTGGCGGCCATTTTGAAAGATGAAGCTGAACTCTTGTTCCAAAGGAAAGTCGATCAGGCGCAGAAAGAATACGACGAGGAACTATTGGCCAGAGAGGCCGAAGAGCAGAAGAAGTTTAATGGAACAAAGGTGACAAAAGAGTCTTTCAACAAGTGGAGAGATGGATTCCGTGCGGAGATGAAAGTGGAGGCGAGAGACAAAGAGAGGTTTGATAAAATGCACAATGGAAAGATGACAGGGCGAGAGATTTTCGAAAAAGGTCTTGCAGGAGACTTTGAAGACGAGCTTGCAGACCTCCCAGAGTCAGTTGGAAGATTGGAAGTATGATTGGCCACATCAACTAGGTATGAATTATGTTTTTAGCGGCAGGAAACCAGTACGCCTGTTCATGAGTCGTCATGTGCGCACCGAAGATAAAAGTGAAATGATTTATGAAAACCGTTCATACTAACATTTCGTGCGACGAATAGACTTTAAACAAGTAAAGCGCCGGTTTTTGGCGGAAATCACTCCACGCCGGATATCCATTGCCACACCTTCATGACCTCGCCGTGCACCTCCAAAAGCTCGTGCTTCACGTTTGTGTTGCGGTCCACCTTCTGGCTGACAGCTTGCCAAAGTCTCATTTTGTACGCTAGGTTGCGCTCGTTGCTAAGAATTAGATCCCGTAGCTGAACCGAGCCGATGAATTCTGGGAGCTCGCGTGACCCCTTGCCCAACTTAGCTTGCCGCCGGAGCTTGCTGAGCACTTCATGATAGATTGTTTCCACCTTGTGAGCATGAAGTTTATACTGAGTATACTTCCAGTAAATAGCGTAAGAGACGGCGAGAAAAAGAGCAACCGCGGCCAAGGCCCGCTTAAATCTCAAGGCCAAGCTGAGCACCGTATTGGACATCATGCACTTGAAACTGATGTGCGATAAGGACGTTGATCGAAAAATTTTACTCTGGTTGTGCGTCTCTGTAACAGTGTCGTTAGCGAGAACTGGGGATGTAACGATATGATCTGTAAATCTGACCTGCGTGTGTTAGTATATCAAGCGTTCAACTGAGTCGAAAATATTAGTGAAAAGGAGTAACTTGCCTTACAATTATCTCGGGTTCTTTCTCCAATTCCACCACAGATCTTTCCCAGAGCTCTTCGAACTCTTCCTCTGTGATGTAGGGAGCTTTCAATGCCAACAAGAGATCGTGAAGTTCAGATACTTCAAGCCCTGCGCTGGTGTCATCGGCATCACACCGGCCGCAGTTCTCGTTTGCGTTTCGAGCCCTCAAAAGGTCAAGAGCCACGTCAATCATGATCTCAATTTTCTCTGCTTTCTTTGTGTCGGGCACACATTTCTGCGCTCTGAGGTCGAAGTTGGGCACGTATGAGTAGTACCAGGGCGCCGAGACCACAAAGTCATCGTAGCATGCAATTTCGAGGCGCGGGAAGCACCGGGCATGTTGTGGACACTCGACGCAGTCGGGCCTGAAATTACTGTCCAAATAGTCTCCTAGCTGGACCAAAGTTTTGGACGTCCCTGGCGTGTTGGGTATAGTTTTGCGGTGTATTTCTTGTCCACAGTATCCGACGAGGAATGTCTGTTCTCTGTACCAATAACCAAAAAGAAGAGTGCTCACCAATCCAAGCCAAAGAAACAAGTAAATGACCGCTCGCTTGGCAGAAGGTCTAATCTTGATTTTCGGCCGTTGGAACTGTGAACCAGCTTGACTTGGAGAGCCATTAGATGGTGCGATATTTATCCTTTTCAATACAACTGCGTCTTCGCCTTCCTCGTCATCTGAGGATAGCTCATCCTCAATTGCATCGAGGTTGACCTTTTCGATTTTGGAAGGATTTCCACGACTACGTGATAGCAACGCCAGGGGAACAACAATCGGTCTTCTTGGGGTGATAGATCTAACACCCTTTTTCTTGGGCTTGACGCTGCTCACATCGATGTTTAAAAGCTTGGCCAACTGCTCCCGCTTGTCTTTCGAAGGAAGCGCGTCTTCGCTTTTTGTTTCTTTTCTGAGCTTCGATAAAGCGGAGTCAAAGCTGTGGGCAGCAGAGGAGGGACTTTTCAAGCTTTCGTCAGGATGGAGGTTTCTGTCGGGAAGCTGAAACGACAGCTGAGATTTGAACCACAAGCTGGGCTCTTCTGTCAGTTCGCTCATGACGGCAGAGCTATTGGCAGATGACACGTCTTGAGGGGGTTCCTGTAGAAGGGGTGTTTCTACTTTAGACGCCTTGTATGATGTCTTACGCCGTGAGGGTGTCAGAACAGACTTGTCTCTGCTTCGACTTGAGACCTCTGGTGTAACAGAAGACTCTTCCACAGGTTTCTTTGCGACCTCGGGTGAAACGCCTTTTGTGGAAACTTTGGCCAAAATTGGCGCTTGAGAATTTCTCGATTCAGAACTTGGAGCCCGCTTAGATTTGGATACTGGTGACTTTGGAGACTCTACAAACGAGACCTCGAGCTTGCTCTTCTGGCGTTTTCTCCGTGAAGAGAGCAACTCCGTCTCCGAGTCCGAGTCAACTTCGAAGATATTGCCCTTGGAAGGCGTTGCTGTGAGTTTGAGGTCCACTTCTTCCAACATCGATTTTCTCTTGCGCAGCTCGGGTGCGTTCAGCGACTCTGGATCTTTTACATGCAACTCTGGGCTTTTTGCATACGACTCTGGGTCTTTTGCATGCGACTTTGGCGAGTCTTTCGACATATTTTCGTCGAAAAATGGTTCAAGATCACTATTTTTTTGCATCAATTCGGGTGTTTTGTTGACTTTTTCTGGGGTGCCGATCTCACTTACCTTCTCGTCAAATTTAGTGGGTGTCATTACGAGCTCAGAGGAGCCAGAAGCAGGCTCTACGGGCTCAGTTTTGGTACTTTCTTTGACATCAGCTGTTACCTCATCAATGGCGGTCTTTTCAGACCGTTTGCTTGGCTTTCTGGATTTTTTCTTTTTCGTGATTTTCTCGTGGCTATCCATTGGTAAGAGGCTTTCGTTTCTCTCGAAACTTTTCTGACCAGGCACCGCGACGTTCTTGCTCTTTTTATCTTTGTTCAGTTTGCGGGTCTGTTTGGTTTCTATCTGCGACATCTCGTCTTGGTTCAAATCATCAATAACAATCGATTGTGTCTTTGAAGGCCCAATGTGCTGGCGGTACAAATCGACCAATTCGCCTTTTTTGGCATTGGACGCATAGTCTATCCCATGATCAAAAAGCACGCCACGCAACTTCGCCATTTTGAGCAGCGCGGGGTCAAAACCTGCGGTGTTAGTTTCCTACTCGATTGTTTTGCTCGATTGTTACGATAGAAGGGAGCTATTACCGCTTCTTCAGAGATCGACGCACTGAGGTAATTTTTTTGAAGAGACCAGCTTCTAAAAACAATTGATAACATACCGTCTTGAGAATGCTCTTCAGCCATTTTACGGAGCGTGAAGAGTCTGAAAAGATCGAGTTATTGATGAAGTCAGATCCGATTGTAGTCAAGTCTTTATGTTTATGTGCGGGTGTTGCTTTTGTGTGCAGGACACGTTGATCTTGTTTTTTTTTTTCAAATTTTTGTTTTGGCGACTATTATTTACGGCAGAAGGGTTTTCAATGAAAGGCCTTAAAAGTTTTTTTTGCACTGCAATGAAAAAGAGTCGAATGAAGAATCGAAGTCTTGTCAATCATTATGCCTTCTTTCGTATAGACTTTTTTTTTTTTTTTTTTTTGGTTTTCGATTTTTCTCATTTAAGATAAGTGAACTGCAAAATGGGGCTTGCTGTGTAATTTGTGGAAAAATTTAACCTAGCTGCATAACCTTTGCGTCCCTTTCGAAAGTTTTATCTTTTAAAAAAGCGTGATTTTGACTTTATTTCTCACTTGGCTCCTTGCTGATGAAATAAAAGCATAAAAAACTTACAAAAGGTCGCTAATCGAGCCTTAGTTTCTCAATTTTGGGTGCTTGAAGTGATTTAAACTCGATCTCTTTGGTCAGTCTTTAAAAAAAAAAAATTTGTGACCCTACTTCAGAATTGCTGCCTACGTGGACATCCACTCACTTGACGTTACCTACACATGTCACAGTCCCGAAAGGGTTGCATGACTAAGTTCTTAAGCTTTTTTTTAAATAAGAAGTCTTGTTGACAACACGTCTTACTTCCCAGGATCCTAAAATATAGACACAGGGATTAACTGTTTCGCGTTCACACTTTTCTTTTACAGATTTTGCAATTCATAAGAGAAATTGGAGAAACCGGGACATATCGCAGATTATAGGTTTGCTACATGGGATTGAGGACCTAGTATTTGCAGGGATGTCCGTGCGCAAAAGTGGCAGGATATACGGTGGCTGAACTATCCAGGAACTACACAATCATCGTAGAAAACAGAGCACAACACGTTTATTGTAAAGCGAACGGAGAGTGGATACTTTTTTTTCGAAAAGTCTCGATCCAAAGTCACATTCTGAAACCAAACATCGATTTGTGGAATCGGGAGAACGGCCATTCACGTGGCTGTTAGCCACTAGGCATTGTTTTTTTTTTTTTTTTTTTTTTTTTAGCTAGAGATACCCGTCAAGATACAGGTATGACTTTTCAAGCAACTTCAACTTGAAGCAGTCTTCATCATTGGTGGTATGCGCGTCTCCGATTAGTCCTGAGAGCGAAACATTGATCGGAAGATCCTCCAATAGCTTCAAGTTTGGATCAACTTCGGCATAGTTGATATGTAAGTCAAGATCTATTTTTTGACAAGTGTCCCAATTCAATTGATTCAACAAATTGGATATGATCATGAGACGCGCAGAGTTGTTGCTGGCGTCCAAATTTTCCGCCTTATACGTGATGGACAAACGAGTCAAAGGATGCACACCAAGCCTCACATGCTTACTTCTATCATACAAGCGAGAAATCTCACTTGAGTCATCATGATTAATTTCTGTGATCTCAATGTAAAGCTCAGTCAACGACATATGGTTGAGCGTCAAAATCAGGCCAGGACAGTCCTTAGCCGCTGTGAGGTCGAGATGAAATTTTGAAGTTCGATTAGCGCCGATCTCCATAGCATCCATCGCATTTCCCAATACCGCCGGAGCTGCAAATCGGGTAGAAGGCATAACTGCAGATATTTAAAAGTGTTTTCCGAAGAGAAAACGGGTGATTTTGTTCAGGGGAAACAATCACACAAAGATGTCGTTTTGGTATCGAGAAAGCGATGTCAGTAATTCAAAAAGCTGATGGAGATCCTGTTGGCAAAGATAGCAAACGAGATCATAGACGGCGAGCAGATGATCTTTGGTTGAAAAAGGCTGGGCTTAGAGATAAATTATTTTCGAGTTTCGAATGTTGTAAAATAACTAAGCAAGTCAGACAACTTGGCAAAAAAAGAGGAGAATCGGGGGCGTGCGGCGGTCACGTGGGCGGAATCAGTTTCCGTATATGGTTGTAGGGGCGGGCGGCCTACTGATCATGTGATTGCGACAGTATTTGCCTAGCAATGTGACTTGTTCGCAGCATGCTTGATAAGAAAGGGAGAATCACGTGACCTGGCACTCTGCATGTGAAACCTGTTCTTGGCACGTGCGAGGCGCTCACGTGACAATTTCTGTGCTCGCTCGCTCGCTCATCGATTGCGTGCCGGGCGCGCGAGCACACGGCCAATTCGTTGCAATTTGCAACGTCATGAATGCAAAGAAATAATCTTCGAATTGTTATCATGGCTCTTGCGGTCTTGCCCGCATCCGCGGTCACCTAAGCAAGCGAGTTGAAGCCCCAAGTTTTGGCAACTTCTATTTGGCATGTATCAATGTGGCTTGCAACGAGCCCAAATACGGGTGTCTATCTTTCTCGACACGTAGAAAGGTGCCCCTCACGAAACTTTCAAAGGGATGCCCAACTTCATGTAAATACTTTCTGTCGGTGGGAAAAAGCGCAAGAGAAGCAATTTCTTTTGCACTAGCGAAGTTCCAAAAATTTTGGCCCGGCAGTGTGGGAGATATTAGTCTCGTGTCCTTTTCCTTTTTTTTATTGACCCCTCAGCGAGTACGCCGTGACGTAAATCGACCCACTGCTCGCTTTATCAACTCCCTTCCCTAAACTAACTGGCCATATGCACACATGCACACATACACAAACATTTGAAATCTGGGTGTAGACGGCGAGAAATTGGGATTCAAAGAAAAAAGTCGTAATTTTCTCACACACACACTAATTATAGAGCGAGTTTTGTGTACTTTTGGAGGTATCAGACACGGGATTCAGATGCCACCCATTACTGGCGGCTAAGACAAGACCCTCGGTCTTCTGGTCAGAAAAGTTCGAATTCGATTGAGCTCAAAGATGAGGCCACAGTGTCCTTATCGGCCACAAAACCTTAAAAGAGCCCACGTTTACGGCCACGCCCAGAAATAGTTTATTTGAAAGCGATAACTCGGCCAAGACGGAGACTCGGGGGCGCTCGGAGTTCCGAGTCGTGTTTTTTAGCGTTCAGTTTCCTGCGGCCTTTGTTGGTGCATGCATCTCGGTGATGACATCACGTGATTTTAGGTCATATCAAAGTGAATGCATGGTTAAAAAAAAATGGTTCTAGTCTTGAAGATTTCGGGACAAATGGCTCGAGTGCAAAAACCTTTGCAAACTTCTTGTCAACTATGGCAGCCGAAGAACAAGAATAAAGACTAGTTTTTCAAGCTCTGTGATTTCCGGTGATTACATCCATGCGAGATTCTGTTGAGGCCAGCCTAGACCGCTCAACGGTTTCGGGAAAAAAAAAACAGACCACCGAGCGCCTCTACACACGCCGTCGACCTAAATGCCGTTTCGTTTTAGTATGGCATCTTTGCCTAAAGCCAGGCGCAAGGTAGCAGGCTTGGGGTCCAGAGACAGTTGGCGCTGAGGTTCGACGGCTTCTTGCATTACTTAGTCTGACTTTTCTCTTCCGTCCGTCTCATGAGGGCGGGAGCGAGTTAGCAAACAGCCAGCACAGTAATGATAATCCCGGCATCCACTTTAAAGTTGCGCACCACCGAGGTACCACGCAAGAGAGGTGATGGTGGTGTATATACGCTATAACGGATCGGCTATGCGCATGTACTCTCGATGACGTCTATATTTTTGTAAGCGGGCGTTTGCCTCCTCCTTTTCGTCGATGGGACGCTCTTTGACATGGGTCACTCTTTACAAGCAAATTGTCATAGAGCCATCAATGTGGTACTTTCGCTCGGGGTGTTTTTGAGAGAGCTCGCCAACACTTGCCTGTCATTTGCGCTGAATGGATAATGAGCTATAGCAAACTCACACACCCTATTAGGCGCCCGGCTTTATCACGCCTTGAGGCAACATCTCCATCTACGGCTAAATGTGCTATGACCTTGATCATGGGCGGAAATCTGCAGCCTTCTTTTGCGTTGCAGGTCATGCCTGCGCCAACGGTGGAAAGTTTACGCGAATTCTATCACATCTGCGGGTGAGTAGGAGGCTATCGGCAAGTTCTAACGGCGACCTGCAGGCGTTGTGTTCTGGCCAGTCCCCAATGGTGAGTTCAAAACTTCGCTTGCTGTGTGTTAGCAGGCGAGAAAGGAAAAAAAAAAAGAAAGAATACAAAATATCAAGCGACTCAGGCCAAAAGGCAACTTTTGCCCCGTGGTCTTTCGTAAACAACAATTCAGGAAAAGTGGTGTGATGCCTTTGCCGGAACTTCCCATTCGTTGGCCCTGGCGAAGTCCGTGGTATTTGTTCTTATAGCCACAATCACTGCACGCACGTGTTTGGAAGGCCGTACTTTAGATTGATCTCAGTAGGTAGGAAAAAATCAACCGTGTTTTGCGGAATGTTCCTAGAGTTGAGGAATATGCCAAGTTTTCGGAAAAGGCGATCCGGCAAACGGCGGTTCACCTCTCGACGAGAAGTGGGGTGGTTTTGCACATCGCTTAAACCTGACACGCATACTATGTGCGCGAGCTGTTGTTGCTGGGTATGCTCTCGCTCGGAAAAGCAGGCTGAATCTTTTGTTTCGGCTTGTTACCGATGTCGTGCGTCTACGACTCAATGAAGCCCGCGAATTTTTTCAAACTCTCTTTTGCCATGATTTATGCGTGGCATCGCATCATTAGACGTTTCAGCTCTAGCGTCCATGAAGTTTTTAGCGAGCCCCAACCAGATACGAGTAGCAGGGACGTGCGCGCGAGGCATGTGCAAATCACATGACGAACAAACGACGAGGTAGCAAATGTGTCATGGCAACCATGACGAAAGAGGGAATTATTTTCTGAGAGTCCTGGTTACACCCGGTTACAGCTCGGAAAATTTCTGGGCCGCGTAATACTCCCTAGCTCGGATCTATTTAAGCGGACCACAAGAAAATAAACAATTCAGCCTCTTGCGCCGACGCTTTGCGCCAGGTCCAGAAGGTCACTCTTTCAGCGTGAGTGAGTCCCTCATGCAACCAGTGAATGAACATAGAAAAAGACAACCAATCTATAATGACCCGGCTCTGACTGACTTGTTGAATAGAAGGGCTCCAAATCGCGCTCGCCCCGATCCCGCTTGCCAGACAATGAGCAATTTTCAATTCAAGATCCGGCGGAACGAATTCAAGATCTGTGGAAGCAACGCACAATATGCAGGCCGGACCATACCACGTCGCGTCGAGGATTTCTTCGCATGCACATCAGGCCACAATTCATCGACTTTTTCTAATCTTTAAAGGTAAGTCCAAGAGACTCAAGTTTTCGCCCCGGCTCAAGGCTAGAGAAAAAGCAATTTGCAAAAGAATTTCGCGTATGTGCTCATGTCTATGGGTGAAGTGAAGAGCCCCGGAATCTCTCGGCAACTGTGCGTATGATGCGGGCTTGCGAAAGGCTAACGTTGAAGCGAAGAAAAAAAGGACACGAGTCACGACACAAAAGCGGGAAGCTCGCCTCAATTAGTGCCCAGGAAGGGATTTTGATGAACGGACAAATCACAAATTTCGTGCACTGGTTCCAAAATGATATTTTGAGGGCCAAGAATCGTCGGCAAGCCGAAAGGATGAAATAGGGGAAATACGTGAGATGCACGTTCGGGGCTCGATGTTCAAGCAAGACAATTCCACGCGAGACCTTGCGCAAGGTTACGTTTGGAGTGTAGGAAAGCGAGAACAATGAGCGAGCGAAAAAAAAAATAAAAGAGAAAGCATGTATGCACACTGCGCATATGCCCACAACCTGTGCGTTTCTTCTGCGACCTGCAAGCCATTACTCAAGAAAAGCCCGGATTCTTCACTGCGCGGTATTATTGGTTTGGAGCTAGGTCTGACATCACCCTTTTTTAGCCTGGAAACGACAACTGAAAGCAAGTCAGACGCTTGCTCGAGGCAAAACCAAAGTTTCCGTTTTTTCTGTAACGAATTTTTGTGAAGGCCTTTCGCGTATCTGGCTAGAACAACTGAAACGAGGCGTTTTTATTTTGAGAGACTGCATAGCCCAACTGCCCTAATGCGCTTATGCCAATGCATCAGCGGCTGCTCGTCCCGGCTTTACACCGCAGGAAAGCATGCATATACCTCGTGAGGCGCTTGTCGATCCCAAATCCTGCCTTTACGTCAGCATCTCCATATATAACTCTAGCGGCTGCTCGTTCAGTGTCAAGACCGTCCTTTTTTCTGTGGTTTCCGATTCAAGCGCCAAAGTCTTTCCCTTCTTTATTTTTCTTATCTTTTGACACTTCGCTATCGCAGGATTTTTAGACCTTGTTCATCTTGCCCTTTCTTCCTGGACTGTCTCAACTCACCGTTCTTCGGCTCTATTTCTATTGATCCCGCCATCCACATCGCTCGGCGGCAGCCCTTCAGAAGAAAGACCAGAATCGTTCATTTTGCGTCCCCGCAAACACTAGCCCCAAGCCCACCTCAAAAGTGATAATGCCACAACTCCCTTCCGTGTCCGAGCTCCTTATTGGCGCCCATAACCCTTTGTTACCTGGAGCAAAGTCGGAATCCCGTCTACCTCAAAGCTACAAATCCGCGCCAGGTGCACACAAAAGGCTGTCAGAAACGAGCCCCCGCCAAACCGAGGTCCTCCTACACCCGCTGGGCGGCTCTGCGAAAGCCGGGAAGGCTACAGCGCAGCTCCAGAATTACCATGGTGTGACGCACATGGCTGCCGAAACACCTGCCGTACATGCGCATTTTAACCCGCTTCGGGAGTCCCGCGGAGCAGCCAGCGCCTCCTCCAGTGGACGAAACTCGATACTGAGTGTGAGCCTGGACCCGCATGCGGCACCCCTTGGCGGCTCGCAAATGGACTATTTCAGCTACCGCGAGAGCCACCGGCCACTTCATGTGCTGCTGCATCTGCAACTGCTGCATCTGCAACTGCTGCTGCCGCAGCTTCAATATAGACAGAGGCAGGAGTCAAGCGCAGGCTTGGTAACGCGGGCCACGCTGTTTCAAAGCATCGGCTCTCAAGACTCGAAGCTGCCGCAGGGCGGATCTCCCACTTTTGCTGCGCGCCCACGGCCTGCTTCTTTTTCGTACGCGCCAGGCCCCGTGCCTGTTGGTGCGCCCGTTTCTGGTTTCAACCTGCAAGTGACACAGCCGATTCAGTTCCAAGGCAATGCTGCTGTCGCCGGGCCCGCGGCCCCTGTTGCCTACTTCAACGGCGCCACTGCGGGCAGTGGCTTTCCATTGAATCACCTTCCACAAGGCCATCTTCCGGGCTTTCCAGGACAGTACGCGATTTTGCCCTACAATGCACAGATAAGTCCTGGTGCCGTTCAAGCCTACGGCCACGAATACCATCCACACGCGCACTTTAAAGCGGGTCCTCCCCACGGAGCACCATATTTACAAATGGAGGGCATGCCAGCGGGCCATAGCATCCACGCCCGTCCGCCGCACATGGTTCACGGAGCAGGCATGGAAGAAAACGGACATTTTGGTGCAGATCCGAATCATGCCCTCGTCAACAAAAGATGCATCATCAAGCGCAGAACGCGGACCGGGTGTCTCACTTGTCGCAAAAGACGGATCAAGTGTGACGAGAGGAAACCACATTGCTTCAATTGCGAGAGGCTGAAAAAGCTTTGTCTCGGATACGAAGCTCTGTCCGGAAACAACAGCAGCAAAAATAATAATAACAACAGCGCTGAGAGCAATTCCTCCAAGGAACAGCTGGAATTTGCGCGAAATGATGCTATTGACGCCGATGTGCAGCCTTCAAAGGACAGACACCGGTCGTCTGTGCATGACTTAATGTGATTTATTTGTGTATACTACGGTGTTTTGAATGAGATTTAGTTTCCCGAGGTGGCGCTGCTCTGCGCAACCAATGACCAGCTACGTAACTCGGCTGTCAATGTATTTTTCTTGCTGATGGACGGTTGCGCTGACCCCGGTGATTTAAACTACCGAGATCTCTGCGGCCCAGCGCCAAGCTACTTGAGCTATTTTGTTGAAATCGAGCTCCCTCTAAATTTTGATTTCAGAAATTTTTCTTGGGTACGAGCTGACGACTTCCGGTATATAAACGCTAGGCTAGTAAGCGGCTGCGCCCGAAATGTGGCGACAATTTGCGAATGAAGGCGCAAAAATCAGTCATGAAAAGCCAACCCCCCTCTCTCTTTTTTTTTTTTTTTTTTTTTTTTTGGTGTTCAGCGTCCGCATTTGGGTATCGAGGGCGAGAAGTCTGAAAGAGCTACGAAATGAATTTCACGATTTTTTTCTCTCTGGAGCCGCGTTCATAAGTACGGCTCGCGAGCTGGTCCGGGAATTTCGGGTCTAATTCCGAGTAAAACGCGGCACATGCTATTACGTAGCAAGCCTACGTCGTGCCCTTGCTCAGGTGAAATTTCATAAGGCGAGGCGTCCACTTGACCTGCGCAGAGCGAGGCTCGCCGCAATGGCGTGGTCCTGTCTCCAAAAAGGGGAAAAAAATAACCACGGGCCTCACACACCCGTGGTTATCACGCCCGCCACATCTCATCTGTTAAATGAAAAAGTGCTCGATAGCGCACACACACATGAGACGCACAGATTTTGCCTGAATATGAAACCCCATTTTCACGTGCGGCCTGAAGGTGAGAAACGCACAAGGCCTTCGCCGAGCGCTAGTTTACGAAGTCCACATTTTGAATACTGACTGAGGGCCGAGTAGTGTATTTTCCTCAAGTCGCCAACTCGAATTCAGGTCAGCAGCCTAGGCCGAATTCAAGAGTGATAGCAACCGCCGATGGAACGAGCGTGTTGCTCAAGAGAAAAAAGTCTGATTGCAAATTTACTCATTAGGCAAGGCCGAGGCTGTGGGGTGCAAGTATATGCAGTACGTATGTATTGTTGCTGCCCAAAGAGGAAGGGAAAGCCTCGTCAACTCGCGCGCGCATGCAGGTGTTACATTGCATATCCAGATTCGACTCCGCTGCTCACCTCGGCTCGCCCCGCTTTGATCCCTCACCATTCTATTTATCTCAGCGCCCGAGTGCACCAGGAACTCCCGAAGAGTCACGTGTCCCCACGCAAGAAAAGTATGCAACGTGCATCCAATACCGCGTAAATGCAAAAGATATGAATAAATGCAGTTCAAACGTGATGAGAGAACTGTAAATCTGCCTCCGCACATGCTTGCTCTTTCGTTTGCCTTGTGCTGTTGATCAGCACACGCCTATTCCGCTGAAACAATCTTGCGCCATCGATTCATGCTCGTCGGGTAGTAACCGCGAAGGCCGCCTTTTCAACTCAGCCCGCCGCACGCGCGTAAGGGATGAAATTTGTTTAGCTGAGTGCGAATATGAATCAGTTCAGCATATATGCACAACCTTTACGACCACGCCCTGTGAAGATTCTGTAAGCGCTTGTGTAAGCTCGATTGAGAGTAAGGGTACCACATCTTGTAGGATGTGGTCTTGATCTCTCAGTTGGGGGCAATGACCTGCTTGAAGTATCTTACCGACACGGAGGCTTAAGGTGGCTGCCCGCAGCGAGGCGTTAGTGTGCGCTTTGTGAGTTTGTGAGGTTCCCCTCCCTGTTCTTTATTAAAAATGAGCGTAATCTTCTGTCTCTATTTGAGAAAAGGACTTAGCAAGCTAACCTATACTATGACTGACTCTACTTCACTGATTATCATGATTAACCCCTCTCCTACTTCGACTGACTCCACTGAGGAAGCTTTCCCTAGGTTCGTTCTGTCAGTGCGTAAGTATGATCTCAAGGACCAGGTGTATCCTTTGGTAGGACACACGGACTATGTGTAATTTGTCGCATCCACAACCACGTTACAACAAAATTGCGCTTTTGTGCTTGCGATTCTTAGCATTATGCCTTTTCCATTTCTTGCACGACATAATCGAGAATGTAGGTCTCCTCGAGCATGTCATCGAGTCTCAGGAAATGTCTCTC
Source organism: Metschnikowia noctiluminum (assembly GCA_030578735.1). Taxonomy (NCBI): domain Eukaryota; kingdom Fungi; phylum Ascomycota; class Pichiomycetes; order Serinales; family Metschnikowiaceae; genus Metschnikowia; species Metschnikowia noctiluminum. The sequence goes on along the minus strand of JAKTYO010000005.1, from coordinate 22,249 downwards.
ATTGTACGGAATTATCAGGTCGACGATCTTTCTCATCTGGCCGTCCTCCATATTGATCTTATCGAGAACAACCGCGAGCACTTTCTGCGCAATTTCAAACTGCTTGAAGTTGACATTCCAGTCACGGATTTTCTTTAGAAGCGACACCATTTGGCCATTTTCGAGCTTTTGCATGGTACTCTCGAGCTCCTTAGAGCCCACGGCCAGCTCGCTATCGTCGTTGGCTGCAATCAGCGCCTTCACCACATTGTAGACACGCATCAGATGCTCCAAAGTCAAGGCGAGCAAAAACGCATTGCTCCATTCATTTTTGCTGATGTAGTTGGCCAAGGATTGCTCTTGCTCCACCCGCGCTCTCTCTTTTTCTTCTTTTTCCACCATGAGCTCGTCGGTGTTATCAGTCCAGAAGCTCATGTACCCGTCTGCGTCCGCCGAGACAATACTCAAACCGTCCTCTTTGGTGTCCAATGCCCAGATTCGATTACTATGGTTGTCGAGCGTGGCTACACACTCACTCTCTTTGATGTCCCATACTTTCACCAAGCCGTCGGCACCACAGCTGACAATCTGCTTGTTTTTGTTGGTGAACTTGCACCTCTGCACAGCGTTTGTGTGGCCTTCCAACGTCTTGGTGCACGTGTAGTCGTGCAACAGCCAGACTTTGACGGTTTTGTCTCCAGAACTCGTGGCCAAGAGCTTGTCGTACTGACAAAAGCTGACGTCCCAAAGACCACGCTTGTGGCCACGCAATATCCCCACTGTCTCGCCGGTTTCTATGTTCCATACTTTCGCACTTTTGTCAAAGGACGCAGTGGCAAAAAGCTCGTCGTTGGGCGCAATGGCTAAGGCGTTGATTTCTTTTTCATGGGCTCTTCTCGTGAACTCACTCGACTTCACCGTCGATCCGGTTTTCTGAGGCACCTTCCACTTTTTCACCGTCAAGTCTGCCGAGGCGGTGATCACGAAATGCGGCGATCCGCCGTGGGCCTTTGGCAACCCACATCCGGTGATTGCCCCCACGTGGCCGGTGAACGTGGTGTGCACGTCGAACAGCTCTGTTTCCTCGTCGTAGCGCCACAAGCGCGCCTCATTGTCTTTGCTGCCCGTGAGGATCCAGAGTCCATCGTCAGAGACGTCTAAACAGTTGAGCAAATCCGTGTGTCCTTCACAGAGCTGGACATTTAACGGGTGGAGCGGGTCTACGATACGCAATGCAGGGGCGTTGGTCGCCATGGCCACCAAACTGAGACCGGGCCCCACGTAGCGGATATCAGCGATGATCCCGTGGTTTCCGGCGACTTGCCTGGAAACGGGGATATGGATCTCCAGTGCCATAATCAGAGGGTCTGCGACATCCAACTTCACTAGAGTCTGGTCGCTGAGCACCATCCAAAATGTCTGGCCATCAGAGGACTCGGAGACGTCAATCACCATGACTTCTTCCAGCGTCTCCATCGGCTTGCGCAGGCCTCCCACGGGCCTCCCCGTATCTATATCCCAGAGCTTCAAGTGGCACTCAGAGCCCGCGGTATAGAAGAATTGCTGGTCGTCAAAGGCGACAAATCCACATGACTCCACCTGGTGCCGCACTGAGAAGGTGTTGACAATCTTGCGCAAGCTATTTCTTTTGTATAGTACCACGACCTCGTCCCTGCCTCCGGTCATGAAATACTCTCCATCGGCCAGGAACGCCACGCCTCTCACCGCACCACCGTGCTCGGTGGATGTAGCCACACACTTCCGCGTGACCAAGTTCCACACCTTGCACGTGCCCATGGTGTCTCCAGACGCTAGCATCCAGTCTGCAGAATGAAGCTCGCCGTAGAATGTCAACGCGCATATCGTGGTGCCGTGTCCCTTGAGCGAGTGTGTGACATATCCGCCGGCGATATCCCAGACGCTCACAACTCCATCTGTGGCGCCGAACGCAAAGAGAGTCGAGCTCTCGTCCGCGGCGGCAATGTAAACTGGCGCTGAAAACTTATACTGTTTGACCACTGATCCAGATCCGAGCTCATAGACGCGGAGCTGCTGGCTCTGGGAGACGACAGCGAGCTTAGAGCCGTCAGGCGTGATTGCAAGCGCTGTGATTGTCTCGCCGTCGCCTTCTAAGGTGTGTAAAACGGCGTCCGTGGCCAAATCAGTCACAATTACATTTTCATTCATGGGTGTGGCCACCAACGACGAGTCGCGGGCAAAGGCCGCTGCTGTGGCTCCGATATAAAAAGGTTCTACGTCCTGAGACGAATATGCACATCTGATTGGTTCCGCCATATTTGTGTATGTGTGTTTTTGAGACAGAATGAGGGGCAAATTGAAGAGGTAGAACTGGAGTCGATGCTCTTCGCTTAGGCTTATTTCGCAGTGAAGAATTATGCTCTTTACGCATGGTGAGGTGCTGCGTGCAGGCCGATGAGATGGACCTACCCAATGCTGCCTCTTTGCGGCGACACACAGTGAGGCATATGCACCGTTTTGGTGAGCATTTCTTTTTTCGACTGGGACACCTGCGATGCAAAGGCAAGGTAAAAACCTCGAGGCTCCTTTTTAGTTTAAAACATATGTCATGTGATTTGAGAAAAGCGATCAATTCACGATCTTTTCGAGCTCAAGCTTCAAAAAAGAAAGCCCGATGCGGGGCTCGAACCCGCAACCTTTTGATTGACCTTATATGGTTTAAGAGTCAAATGCTCTACCGATTGAGCTAACCAGGCTTCTTGTGCTTTCGAAAACTGCTAGTCTAACACACTATACAAGTTCAAAAAATATTTATAGCGCGTTATTTGTTCTCACGTATAGGGTTCAGCAAGCGGCGTTTTTCTGTGGAGGGGATGATGGGTTATCTCTCACGCCAGACGAAGAGAGAGTCTGTCATCCTGAATCAGACAAAAAAAAAAAAATCCAGACAACTTCCGATCGTTGAGCGAAAAGAAACAGGAGGCCCTCCCTCCAATCATATTTAGACGAGTGGTCCTTCAAGATCTTCTGGCTCGTGAATTAAAACAAGCGTTGGCGCGAAGTAAAACATTGACCAGTTGACACTACCATACACAGCAGCTAGTGTAAGGAGGAAGGTTTAGGGCCCGGGAGGGCTGGGGACCTTCATTACTCAGTACATTATCCAGATTCATTACAGGTTTTTTTATTCTATAGATATATAGTTTTTTGGGTCGCCTAAAAACGGCTTCCTGTAATGCATATTGATTCTTTAAAAAAAAAAAAAAATAGACGGTTCTTAGAGCTCTGTCCAGAAGCGAACTTCAAGCGGCGGTGGGAGAAGTTCTGGAAAAGGCTTCATACATTAGAATGGAAGAAGCACAACGATTTCAAGGCACTTCATCACTTTAATTTCGGATCACATGTTCCGATTCATGACGCGCGAAGGTCGATCCGAGGATTTAAATGTCACATATGTCTACAAAAGGTGGATCTGAGGCTCAGTACATTATCCACATACATTAACAGGTTTTTTATTCTATAGATATATAGATTTTTGGGTCGCCTAAAAACGGCTTCCTGTAATGCTTATTGTTTCTTTAAAGGAAAAAAAGTCGATGACAAATTTTCTACGTTTTAACAAGGGCGTGCCAAGAGGGGTTGCTTTTGCCGTGGTGACGGCGTGAGGTGACCCGAGTTCGACACTAGGTACGTTTCTTGAGTGCTGGTTAGAGGTTTTTATATAATTTCGTTATAGTTTTAGTCCTTTAATCAGATGAATCAGACAAAAAAAAAAAAAAAAAAAGAAATAGTT
>JAKTYO010000005.1:0-18478 GCA_030578735.1 Metschnikowia noctiluminum | reverse complement strand
TGCCAAGAGGGGTTGCTTTTGCCGTGGTGACGGCGTGAGGTGACCCGAGTTCGACACTAGGTATGTTTCTTGGGTGCTGGTTAGAGGTTTTTATATAATTTCGTTATAGTTTTAGTCCTTTAATCAGATAAATCAAAAAAAAAAAAAAAAAAAAAAGGAATAGTTCACTTTACCAGCTTCCATCATCATTTGATTCATAAGGAAAGCAACTACGGAATGTGACAGCACTTCTCAAATATGTTATCAAAAAATGCCCCCTGATATAATCCTACTTGTGATTTATGACCCCATGTGCGATTCTGACAATTGAGTACGTCGAGTGTCTGTAATGTCGTTCGAAATCCCTCTAGTTGTACTAATTTGTCAGAGTCTTGAGCACGTAAAGCTCAGTTTTCTTCTCGGCATTTTAATTCAAGGAACGATTTGCGTGGACTCTTAGCAGTTTACAAGCCGAGGTCTTGAGATTGCTGAAAAGCCCGTTTTTCAAGACATTCTCATATGTTTACCGGTAAATGATAGGTACTTTGCAGTGAGAACTTTTCGGAGTTTGTGTACTAATAGATTAAAGTTTCTATCCACAGCAGTGATGGTCAAATGGCCGAAACAACAATTTGGGACTCCTGTTAGGCCAACTAATTCCAGGCTGGCTTAGGCTTTCGACTTGTTCAAACCTTTTCTCCCACTCGAGAATACATCGTGAGACAAGATAATTGCAACAGACTACAATTTATAATAAGTCGAGAGTTTGCTGGAACAGATACCGAAATCTTAAGCCTCGCCAAGATTGATTCCAAGGGCCCTAGCGTTTTCCTTCAAATACTTGTCGATGTAGTCCTCGAGTCCCTCGCCCTTATCGCCATATCGATCACCAAGTAGTATTTGCCTAGCTCTGAAGAGCCAAAATGCAACATTGCTGAAAAAAAGCGTGATTCTAACTGTGACATCCAGTGCCACCTCGCCCCATGTTCTTCTTCGGCCACTGACCCGTGACTTGAGCGATATTTCCGTGAGCAAATTGATGCGGTTGATGGGGCTGCCCATGCTTTGGTTGAGGTTCTGCATCATTCTCATCGTGCGCTGTAAGAAAAGCAAGTCTGGCGGAAACTTATCCTCATCGGCAAGAAGCATACGAAGGAGCTCCGTAGACGACGGGGCATCTTCTGCTTTTGTCTTCGCGGGCGGTTTCAATTGGATCATCGACTTCAATAGCTCGGGGGACCCGATCCCCCATTCGTCTGCCAACTCGACAATCTTGTCCAGGTCAAATCCAAACAAATTTCTCCACAAAGAGCGATATTCGTCCATAAACTTCGCCGGAAGCTCTATATACAAGCCGTGGTCCAAGATGACTATTTGCTGTCTTCCTCGACGAGTTCTGACCAATATATTGCCCGGGTGTGGGTCTGAGTGAACGAATCCGTAGTCGAAAATCTGCTTGGCAAAAATCGAGATGTACTGCACCATGAGCCGGCGCAAATCGATATGGCTGTCGATCAAGCGCTGGCGGTCTGTTAATGAGATTCCCTCGATCCATTCGGTGAAAAGCACTTGACTTGAGGCGTATTGGGGAAAGCTATTGGGCACATAGACGTCCAACAGACGCGCAGAACGGTCGGCGGCTATGAGATCTGCGAGCCGCTGCGAATTGGCGCATTCGTGCGTGAAATCGGCCTCTTTCAAAAGCTGGTCCGAGATGTATCGGGTGGAGAAGTCCAACGGCAAGTCAAACACTTTGGAATACACCAGCGACATAATTCGGTACACAGCCAAGTCTGCGTAAATCTGCCGAGATATGTATGGATGCTGGATCTTGACAGCGACACTAGTATGGCCCTCTTTCAAACGTGCTTTGTGGACTTGAGCAATCAGGGCAGAAGCGATCGGCACGTGGTCGAATTTCTCGAAAAGCTCGGTTTCGTACCGCGAGCCCAAGTGTTCCCGCAAAATGGCGTCAATTTCTGGCCAGGAATCGTTCGGTGCATCGTCGTACAAGCGGGTGAAGCGGACCTGATATGCCTTTGGAAATAGTGCGCCTTGGTTTGCAATTGCCTGGCCCAACTTCACGTAAAGCCCCTTATTTTTTTTGATCATGGTGAAAATGAGCTCTGCGCACTCCTCGTGAAGATCTTCGGCCGACTCATACTTGTCGCCATTGGCGTACTTGAACGCAACAAGAGATAATACGTATACTGCCCTCAAGCTTCTTTGGGCGACTGATGCATAGTAGTATTCGTCCACTGCATAAGCAAGTCCCGCTGCAGACCCGGCATATGCAAGCCGGCGTATCCACAATCCCTTTGTCCTATCTTTACTGCTTTTTCCCAATGTTCTAGTGCTCAAATGACGGCTCTGGAATTTTGGAATCTGACGTGAAAGCCTTGCGTGCATGCTACCTTGAGAGTGCTTTGCAAAGCCCTTCAAATGCGGAATAGAGCGGATTCGAGCACTTTGTAACAGCATGCATGTCGGAGCAAATTGCTTGAAGAATAGATTTTGCATGTAAGATTTTTGAAAGAAGGCGTATATTTAATTGGTCTCACAGTATACTGCTCGGCGAGTTGGGTGTTTCCGGTAGTGTGGAGAAGCGCAGCAATGCAAACGATTAGCGGTAGGTGAAAAAATACGAGAATAAAAAAGGAAAAAAGCGAAAAAAAGAGATATCAAGAAAAGATATATAAAAGACAAGGGAGGAGAAGATGTAAAAAAACACAAAAGCGAAGAGTCAAGATGATGTTTTCTATTTTTTTTTAAAAGAAACAATATCTTTTTAAGGACCGCGAGCCGTAGCCGGCGGAAGAAACTGTGTATACACGGAAAACCTTAACACACTTCCAGATTGAATTTATTAGCCTTTCTAATTAGCGGCGCAGCATATGTGGTCACTGGCTTGTTCGATATGCCAGCAAACAAGAGTGTCAAAATGATTGCTCGTGGGAATCAAACCCAGAACCCAAAGGGCGCACCACTACCCAAGGGTTTTGACCACCCTGCCAAAACAATTTCGCTATTTTTTGCACAAAAAAAAACTCTAAGATTGTTGACATATCATGGGCGAAAGCAAAGAACGAGTTTAAAAATCAGCCCTTACTGGTAAAATCGTCTTATCCGAAGCAACTTTATTTGAAAGCGTAGACTTACTTTAATTGATGTCCATAGTTTGAATAGAATCAGTATGCTTTTCATTGACGACGGACCTCTGAATTACATCGCTCTTTTTGCATCCAACTTCTGCATTGCAAGCCTTCGTTGGCCGTTTCACAAATAAGCCAGGGATTTCCACAGTTTTCAGAATCATTCTAATTGACAAAGCCCCCAAAATGCGCATTGTCAGACAGCATTGTTTATGTTATCCTGTCCAAAGTGCAACCATCCTCCAGATTTCTTGTTTGATCATATCATGGCTGTTGATGGAGACTCGCTAGATTCGCTTTGAACCGTCTTTTGAAAAAATCCCAATCCTCAATATTCTTGTCTCCATTTGAAAACCCAATATTGAGTCCACTTTTTCTGGTTGAGCACACTGTCATGTGATGTGTACCAATCACAGAGCCAGAGCTTGGTGCAAAGAGAATGTCTTCGATCTGGAATCGGCCCGAGTCGCCGTGGTCAAGTACTTCCACCTGCCCTAAATTCGTGGAGATGAGGAAGCAGTCATCTTTTTTAAACTCAACTCTTTGGCTCATGTAACACTCTGCAGTCATAGTTCGGGCAGCCACGTAGTAACGATTGATCCATTCGGCGCTGTTGACGGTACTGTGAAGAAAATCGTGATATTTCTTGACCGACGTCCATGAAAACATCTCCTGTGGATTTATAAAGTATTTCACACTTAGCAGATAAAAGCCATCATCAAAGCGGCCAGAGTCTCCGAGATAGGTGTTGTGGCACAGTAATGACTTGTAGACATTTCTGAGACTAACAGGCACGCCGATCTTGAGGAATTTCCGGAAGTATAGGTCCGGATGCAACTCGTGGATCGTGTGGACGTATACACACACTAAATATGTCTGGAGTTTTACCTGGTGAGCTCTACAAGACTCGATCATGGTTTCTAAAATCTCATGGGGAATGTTGATGAACATCGGGGTAATGTCATTGAGAGGCGAGTGCTCGCTGATGACAAAGTCACTCTCGAAAAACGAGCGGGTCGAATAAGGTACGGGGTGCCTTCCGACAAAGCCCAGGTTCTGGAGATGCGTGTCTAGGAGAGTTGGGATTATTACGGGAAACAACCCAATGGCGATTTTGAGGAGAACAATCAAGATACATGTGCCGAATGAAGGATGGAAGTTTACGCGTTCAAAGAAAGCAGGCGAAATTCCATGTGTAAGCAAATGTTGGTCTTTTTTGAGGCTGAAGAGCAATTCGAGCTGTTCTGGTATTTCAGCAGCTTGATTTATTTCGTTAAGCCCCTCCACGAACTCCTTGAGATAGGCAATGATGGAACCGCCGTCGGTGAAGCTGTGGGCGCAGTGGAGAGTGAGCCAGTTGGTTTTCGAGTAATAGACCAACTTCCAGAGCGGCTTCCTTTGCTGGTGGCGCTCTGCAATCAGCACACAATTGAGAAGGCGTGTGTCTGCATTCTCGCTATCAAACGACTCTGTCGCCTTATTGTTGATATGAAAAACGTCCTGAAACTTGATTTCCTGTAATGGCTGCCACGTAATATTGGGCTCCTGGCCCAAGGGAAACAGAAAGAGCAAGGGGTACTTGAGAATTAGCCGCCGACAGGACCAGAAGGCGAGTTCAGGCGTAAGCCGAGAAAAGCTGCTGATTTTTACAGAAATACTCACGCTCTGGAAAATGTTTTTACGCTCGAGGTAGAGAAAGAACTTCTCGATGAACTCCGGCTCGCGAGTCAATTTTGCAACCGTGACTGCACTCGGCCGCTTGAGCTCTTTCAAAAGAGGTTTATTGATTTGAGACTTTGTTTCTGAGTTGGCATCTCCAATCATGACGAAGTGCTTTGGAATTAAGTTAAAAACACGAGCTTTCAGGCCTTTTCTAGTTTTTTTTTTTTTTCTCCTGATAGTTAGGTGTTTTGTGGACAAAGTATACGGTGTTTCTCAAAAAAGCCATGGGCCCTCGGCGCACGTGCCTGCGCATGAAAAGCAGGTAAGACCTCTGCAAGTCTTATCTGAAATGAGTCAGTCTTTTTAACCGGAATGGCATTATTCAACATCATAGATTCTGAATGTTAGATATGTTGAAAACGTCAGATCTTGCGAATCGATGTAAGAAGTTGTCGTGTGGCTCATAGACACCAGTTGGGCAGAAATCTACTGCTGAAACCAGGCATCCTGCTTTGTCATCTTTTGTTTGATTCTGGCTGAACTTATAGAAGGGCCGTTAATGCCATGAATAGAAATGATTGAACTGATTAGTTTAGAGCAAGGAGAAAGATGAGTTATACATGCAAAGTATGTGACCTTAGTCCGCATGTGATTTGGACCCTGTCCCAAAGCCCTTTACGCTATTCCAGTGATGGTCAAAAGTCGTCATTCGCAATCTTTAGTCTTTTTTTCAGCTCTACTCTCATGTACCCCCAGAAACTAGTTGAAAAACTGAGTCTAGCTCGTACATCAGTTATTGGACATGCCCAGACAAAGCGGAAGTGTGTCTCAGTCCTAATTGAAAGTGCAAGGCCTTGTGCCATTCAAGGAATGGCAGTGAGCTTAGACTAGGCGCTCTTTAATCGCTTAAGGAATGCTCCAGAGTGTGTATGGAAAATTTTGTAGTTTAGTCCCGAAGAGGCTCTGGCCCAAACAAGACATGAATGCCCAGAAACAAGCTGTGGAAATATATGTAGAAACTGATGTGCGTATTCAGTTGTGGGTTTCACAAAAAAGAACCTTTGTGCTAAATTTCAGACCCAGCCAAGGCAAGGTAGTGGAAATGTCTCGTTATCAAAGAAGTCAGGGGATTAAAGAGAAGAGCCGAGACAGCGGAATGGTCTGTGAATTTAGTAGGTTGGAGAGCTCGTAGTCTTATACGAAGTTTCGTGCAGAAGGTCTCGGACAGGGCCAATAAAGGAGAGGGGCGCTCATGTCTTATAGCCCTTCATTCGTGTTTGTATAGATTACTGTTTGTTGGGTTTTATGAAGTCCACTTATGGTAGCTTTCGTGAATTGTGGCCAAACGTGAGTTGCGAATGCCATCTGTCTGAATACTAGTACGCCAGCACCCACAGATGACGAAATTCGTTTATAACAAAGCAGATTCTTCTGTGTTGAAAAGTCCACCCTTTGTGTATACCTTGGTGTGATAGAAGACAAAATCGGTTACTCATTGGTGATATCTTTGGATTATAGAAACATATGAGAATATTAGCAAAAGTATCCGAAAAACACTAGTCTGTTTGATAAGTGGTTGAAATATCGACAAATACCAGCAGCGTGGTGCTTTTCTTCATAGCATGGGTATACATCCAGAGCTCATAGTGTGGAATGCTATTTCTGGTCATATTTCGAAAATACAAAATACAAAATCCTTTTTTCAAAAGACTATAAGCCCTCTTTCAGCTCACTCAGCCAGGAAATTCGAATACATTGGCAGTTGCTAAATCAAGTTGTGTCTTTTAGCTAGCCTTGGTCATTGAGTCAGACGGTGACGCCCAAAATCTGATCCGCCTCCTCCCCTCTACTCAATCTCCAGATCTCTCCAAACATAAATCTAAATGCTCGAAAGGTATACAAATGCGTCTTGCGCCAAAAAAAAAGAAAAAAAAACGTACAGTGTCAAACAATGAAAGTTACATTGTCACAAAAATCAATTTTCAATCGCCTTGTTATTATTTCATTTTATGGAGTGTCTTAGTCGGGTTCGCAGGCTGGGTGCTCAGTGCTCACCACGACTGCCAGAAAATCTCGCCCTACTTATTGACAGAAACAAAACGCGCATTCAGAGACTCCAGAAACCCACGAGAAAAAACCCTCTTTGGCTCGACTCTATTTACGAAACCTTCTCCCGACCCAAAAAAAAATGCCATTGACTCCCCGTCTCGTGACTCAGACTGCACGCGCTGCACGTTCGTACTCAACAGCTCTGCCTGTCACCGGCCCCAGAAAAATCGGCGCTCTCAGAGGAGGTTTCACTGGCTTTTTACTTGGAGCCTCGGCCACCGGCGCAGCTGCCTACTACTACTTATTAGACGAGTTCACAAAGTCCAACAACGTGGTCCTTCTCGACTTGTTGAAGTTGAACGAAACTGTGCATAATTTGGAGAAGCATGTGAGATCTTTGGAGGACGAAAAGAAGAAGTGAGTGTTTTATTGAAGCGAATCTAGAAACGAGCGGCAGAATTAGTATACGGCTCGAAACATATAGGCGAAATAAGTTATAAACAACGGAAAATGACTTTTTACTGGTGCAAGCAGGGCGAAGGTTTCTGATTGGCCCTTGTGCCAGCTCTTTCTCGATTTCTGTCAACCATTCTCTCATTAAACCCTTGTAATGTTTGCCAGTCTCTTTTAACCTCTGTAGGCGTCTTTCCAGCTTCTTGCAATCATCAGATTATAATGAGCTGCGAAAACCTAGATTCCTCAAACTCTCGAGTGGCGCCGGGTTGTCGTCGTCACCTACATACTGATACTGTATCTTCGTCTATTTACAAGTCTCCGACGAACCTACACGTAGAGTCCATCAAGTTGTTAAATGCTTTGCGATCTAGCCCGGCACTAAAATCACCAATGAACCGGACCTCGGCCCGGCGCCCACCCAACAGACCACCGTCCACAATGCTGACCTGGGCCATCTGGTTTTCTCCGATTTCTAGGTCAAGCTCACGCCTATAATTCACACTCACGAATGTATAACGAACCAAACTTCCGTCGATCATCACATCCATGAACGGCGCAATCGACGTGGCACTCTTACCGCTGAAGTTCAACTGCAGATCCTCGAGGAATTTCTGCACGCCGGTCTGTTTCAGAAGCTTTGGGTACTTGCTCGAGGGGGCGTCAAAGAGCCCGTTCCAGATCCCAGTCTCGGCTGAGTTTGAAACTGTTTCTGAGCTTGCCTCCGATCCAGGTTTAGGCCCGGTCCCGGTCTTTTCTTCTATTTCGGACCCCAATACAACTTTGTCGTCTTCTTCAGACTCGGCCTGAATCACCCGGCCAGTCATCTGACACGTGATCTTCAAGTCGCTTCCACATTGCGGCAAGCATACAAAACTGTTATTTTCGCCTTCCACCGTCACAAGCTGGAGCGACTCGATATCTACCACCTTGTTATCATTGAGTTGCATCCACATTTCGACAGGAGGATACGCCATGTTATCTTCAAGGGGCCCTGACGCACTTTGAGCCTCATAGGGGGAGGGAAGGAACTTAAACTGTAGACTATAGGTGTGCGGATCCGTGTACTGGTCCCCCGAATCCTCGTCGGCAACCCCATCGTGTAACGCCTTGTCATAGATCAGCGAGATATTCGTGGTGAAGATATAGCTCTTAGACAAAGCAGCCGGGTCTTTCTGAGGGGCCTCCGGGAGCACCGAGGTCTTATCCTTTTCTTGAGAAAACAACACTTTGCCAAGAGTCACGGTGAATATTGGTTCGTCGAGCTCAGATTCTTTGACTCCGCGCAACTTCAGACGATACTGATTGAAGTCGGTCAATTCCTTGTAGATTCGATCTCTCAGATCCTTTGAGACTAATGCTTCATATCCCAGCTTGAGACCCGTCTCTGACTTTTGAGGTCTTGTGCCCTCGGCTCCCTCCTCCGTCGATCCTGAAACAAGATCTTCGATCACGTCTTCAAGCGAGTCCTCAGCTAGCACCCCAGAGCCTGAGATCGAGTCAAATGTCTCGTCTGTGACTCCTGACTCAGAGAAATAATCGCGCGAAACGCTGAAGTCCATTGAGCTAGTGGCCTTTCCAATGCTTTCCTCAGAGTACTTCTTTAGTTCGCGAGAAAGCAGCCGAGGAATGTTCCTGACGCGAGTCTCGTCGATGAGCTCGAAGTGGCACTTGGATCTGTCTTTCCACACCAAACTGTACTCATCTGAATGAGGTACAAGACTGGCCCCCTCGAGCACACCTTCCTCGGGGAGATGAAGAAATCTCCTAGAATGGAGGTTGTAATCCAAATACCACACCAATAGACGCTTGATTCTTTTTACTTGGGCCAGGCTGAACGCACAAAGCTGATACTTGTCCCCCTTCATATGCTGGAAATACACCTCGATCAATTTCCCAATCTCCTGGAACGAAAAGCCGCCGGCTTTGCGCTCGGAAAGTTCCTGAATAGCGCCTAAGTCGATCTCTTCCCGCACAGCATTGTCGAACTTATTGGCCAAGTTCAACTGCGCGTTTTGGATCTGGCTCTCGGTTCCCAAAAGCACAAGCTCGTTGTTCTTGGCATCGAAGTCTACGGAAGTGACGGTAGCTTTCAAAAGTCTTAGCACAAACCCCCGTTGACTGAGTAAAAGAAACATCTCTTGGTGTGAGAGAGGGATATGTTCTCGGACAAGGAAGTTACTGACGGCACCACCGCTCTCACCCCATATTTTGGTCACGATAGTATCTGCCAATTTTTTCTTCTTGTGGCTGGGTCTGTAGTGAGAAGGCGCTCTATGTTCCACGTATGAAGCTAGTTGTGCTCTTGTGAACGAAGCAGTCAAGCCCAGCGTTGCCAGCTTCATGCTGAAGCTCGCCAGCTGCTTGTGGCTTCCTGGCCTGAAATTATCGATGGACGATATGACGTCGGAGTCCAGAATCACGCCCGTTGAAAGCTCGGAAGATAAGTCGAGCTCATTCATTTCAGGCAAATTCACGGCCAGCCTGCTGCGCGGCCTTCTCTTACCGATTGTGGCCACATACTTCTCGAAATCCTTGTTCTTTGTCTGCTGAGGACTGAGAATCAAGATGTTTTTTTTCTTTTCGGGAAGCACAGACTGGCTTTCCACTGGGGGCTCTTCTCGGAGAACGCTGAGAATTTCCGAGTGGACATTAGAGGCGGGAGCAGAGCGAGATAACAACCGCGGCCCTAGAATGGGGTAGCTCGGCAGTAGCAGGGCCCGTAGCTTAAAAGAATGACGGCTCCACATGTTACGGGGCTTCCGGGATGTTTGACGAAACAAGTAGATCATCTGACCTCTGCTCTTGTCGATGGAAGGTGTCACGTGATGCGGTGAGATGCGAGACGTGATGATTAGAATAGTGAAAGAGCCTATAAATACTTTTGAGATGATAAGACTTGAGTGATCTGGTATCGAAATTGTTTCATTTATTGAATTACGACTTTTGCTTTTTGTAATTTATTTACGAGGTAGTTCGTCGGTATGTTGTCATTTCACGAAGTGGCCCGATTTATTTTTTTGCCGAAGGCACAAGCTGGAATTGCGCGAATTCGACTTCTCGTTGTTTAATCAATGGGTCAATTCAACGTGATTGTATTGATCTATTCGAAAAACGATACTTTTATCGGAACTACCAATGTGGGTTCAGAAAAGTTCCATATCAATCTTTGACAGTTTGTATCTCACGAATTTAGAGGCGAGTTTTGTGTTCAAAGTTTTCTGTCCAGGTTTGCAAAAGGGCCAAATTTTGCCAACTCTCGGTCACAATCAATAAGGAAAGTATAAACAAGCAAAAAGAAGTAGCTTTGAAGCTTTTTTGCTAGCTGTTCAAACAAAAAAAAAAAAAAAAGAAAATTTAATCCTTGTTCAACGGTATGAGGGTATTTGAGAGGAGAGCCTGGAAGCCTTGTCGGTGAAACAAGATACGAAGAGCCCGTGGCATAAAACAGGTCCTTCCATCAAGTAAAGTTGGACATGCCCCAAAAAAAAAAAATAAAAAAAACTCAAATGGACGCTGAAGAAAGTATTCTCCTGAAAGCAAAAAAGATGCGGAGAAAATAACAAAAGAACACAACGCTCGAAATACTGGACTTCTGTAGAGAGAAAATGTGTTTTATTGAAATGTAAGTCTGTCTCAAGAGCCACAAGAAGCTGCTTCCAACTAATGCTTTTGTCATCCTATCAAGTCTTTTCCAAGAAAGTAAGCGACATCAAAATGCGCCCAAAAAGTGAAGTTGCACTTTCCCTCGCAGATAAGGTCACTCCCGATCGTCAAGTCGTGTATTTAATTGCCAGACAAGAAACTCGTTCGCGATGCTTGCGTGATCATTGGCCATTGACTGTTGTGCGGCGCCCCATCTCACATAACGGCGCGCGGGGTATGAGATCGAAAACAGAGGGGAACTTGACGGGTTCTCGTTTCCGAAATTCCGGGGACCGACAGGATCTCAAGTCCGGCATTGTTCGGAAGATCAATGCTTTACACTTGAAAAGGCTTTGGTACTTTTGTCTATTGATGCTTCTTACCTGTTTATGTATTCTTTCATTATCATTGGATTTTCATCTGTCATCATATCGCCACGGTGGTGAAAAACATAGTCATTTCTCAGGGTAGTACCCAGCGCCTCACTCCCGAAACAGGCCTGTGGGTATCGCCTGTAAATAAAATGAAGCTCGGAAAAACCTTCCTCTGAGCTCGGATCACGTGAGCCACATAACGCAAGGTTGAAGCATGAAGGACTAAGGAAAAAAAAAAAAAAAGAAGGAAGAAGGTATTGTTCTGGCTGAACAGTATACATGAACTCCATAGTCTTACGACACCAAATCAGCTCATCTGTACTGCCTACTAACGATTATGCGCTTAAGGCTAATATGAAGGTATTTTTCTTATCGGATTCGATATCAGAATCACGGAGGGGTCGGACTTTACCTGATGCCATTCCAGGGTGCGGGCGCTGCGCCGCCTCTCTATCGCTTTCCCTGCTTTCTTTACTCCCCATTTTTTTTTTCTTTTTTTTTTTTTTTTTTTTTTCGCTCGTTACCCGCGCTGCGACATCTCTATTGTGAGATGATACCGTGAGTCGTGAAGCGCCGCTTCGCGCTCTCCTGCTTTTCGCCATACAGCCTCGCCAACGCACTCCTTTTGCGTGCGTGCATTTCGGAGCTGACAGGAGCTCGCGGAACCCTTCCCCGTGAGCCGTTGCTTATCGCCATAGTATAAAACAGCATTGTCTGCCACCCTTTGTAGGAACCTGAAATCCCAGCTATATAGCACTTATATTTCTCTCCTCTCTTGTTTGTCACTTTCGTCAGTTAGCTGTATACTTTGAGGTCATTCTCCCGCGGCTTATCATCTATCACTTCCCCCAATTACAGCAATTATACCTAGAATCTTTAATTCTTCAATTGTCCCAGGACCTATTCATAAGGGTCAGCTTAACACCAACAATTCCCAAACACACACGTCATAGAAATAATGTCTTTGAGGCTTGTTAGCGCAGTCAGGACCCCCAAGTCATTTCCCATTCACTACACCAGCACATTTGCCAGCTCCTTTTCCACTGCCAGATGTTTCCACAAATCGCTCAAAAAACCAAGTACTGCGTTTGCTGCCGGCCGTGCCGAGACGCCTAAGTTGGTACCTCAAACGGGCCCTGTTCCCGAGTTTGATGCATCGTTCTTGAAAGACTTTTCAACGGGGGAGCTTTTCCTGTTCATGTTGATCGGCATGGCCACCATCAACAAGCCGATTTTGAAACTCTGCATCAAGGCTTTTCCCTACACACCCATGCCAATCATCAAGGCACTCGTGTACAAGATCTATTGCGGTGGAGAGACCATCGAGGAAGTCAAGCAGACGGGCCAGAGATTGGCAGGCAGAGGAATCAATAACATGATGACGTCGTTGACCATCGAGGCCTGTGAGGGCAACGACAACATCGACCCGCAGTTCATCGTGGACGAGACAAAGAGATCGGTCACGGAGATCTTGGTGCCTCACACCAAGTCCATCATTGAGGAGTCAGGTAAAGATATCAACTCGATTCCTGCCGGTTACGTGGCGTTGAAGCCCACTGGATTCACGAAGAACGCTGCGGCTGTTTTAAAGAACTACGACTCTCCTCAGTACAAGAATGCGTTTGAGGAAATCGTGGCTGGTGCCTCTGAGGTGTGCAAGACCATCTACGAGGCCAACCAGGAGCTCGCCAAGACATACCCTGATAGAACAGCCCCATTTGTGGTGGGAGTCATCGACGCTGAAAAGTATGATCTCCAGCCTGGTGTTTACGAGTTGCAAAGAAGATTGTACAAGCTCTACAACAAGCTTGACGCCCCCGTGTCTGTCGTCGGCACATTGCAAATGTACTTGTCTGGATCTTCCGATTTGTTGGCCGAGGAGGAGACTTTGGCCAGGGAAAACGGGTACCGATTGGGCTTGAAATTGGTCAGAGGCGCGTACATCCACTCTGAGAAGCAAAGATCCAGCGTTATCCACAAGACGAAGGAGGATACCGACGTCAACTACAACAGAGGAATCTCATACTGCATCGAGTCGATTTTGGCCAGCCAGGGAAATAGTTCCACAATCGGCCATTTGGTGGTGGCGTCTCACAATGCATACTCGTTGAGATTGGCCACGGAGAAGACCTACAGAAGCGAAAACTCCTCGCGCAACACCAACAAGGCCAACATCTGCTTGGGGCAGTTGTTGGGCATGGCCGACTCTGTCACATACGATTTGATCAAAGCTGAAAACGTCGATAATGTCATTAAGTACGTCGCATGGGGTCCTCCATTGGAGACCAAGGAGTACTTGTTGAGAAGATTGGAAGAAAACGGCGACGCTGTTAAGAATGACACTGGATTGCCTTTGATCAAAGCAGCTGCGCGTGCCATTTTTCAAAGAGCCTTTGCATGAAATCGCCACGAAAATTCTATTCTTCCTTTTAAAACCACACTCTTTTAATGCATAACGATATTTCAACTGACCTTCTTTGTAGAAACGCTTAAACCAGAACATGATTTTCGGGCTTCCATATGTACTTGCTGATCACACACTGGACCACCCATTCCCAGCTAACAACTCCATATTGCGCTGGATCTGGTCCAGCATGAATCCTCGACTTTATCTCCCGACTCTTGAGATACTCGCCCTGTGAGTTGTCGTAGACCAAACATTTCTGAGCACTAGCATTAAGGAGAAACTCGTCGATTTCTTGTGCCGTCTTGCACACCCGAATGCCGCTGGCACCAAAGGCGTGGAAGATGAAATCACACATATCAATCATCTTGTTGTCCTGTCTTCGGTCCATGATCACCATTGTACACCCGCTCAATAGCCCGCTATTGTTTTGCAATTGCCCACTCAAGGGCACGCCTGCATCGAATTTGACTCGAAATTCATAGACATCCAAATTCGTCACATTGTTGGTGTGGATGGAATGGCCTGCTGGAAGAAGAAACACAGGCCAGTTTGCCAACAAACCGGGATTCCCTAAAACCTTCTCCACAAAACAATCTGCAAGAATTGGCCAGCCCAATGTCAAGGCCTGTAAATACTTGGCGCTCCTCGAATGGCCGTCCGAAAGCAAAGCGCCGAATGTGTACGTGTCAAGATTCTTCCGCGGTAGCAATCTGTGGCCGGTTGCAAAGCTCTTGCGAAGAGTCACGTTTCTGATCTCGGCGTCAATGAACAGGCCCCCGTTTGCAACAATCAAGTCTTTGAGCCGTTCCTTGCGTGGGCTTTCAATCGAGGTCACGAAAAACATCATGCCTGCAAAAAGATCAGACTTCCGCACGACGGTCATCTCCTTTATTGGCTTGCGTGGACTCACGTGTTGGGACCCCAAGCTCTGATCTATGATAGCTGGCGCGTCGTGTAACTTGGCGGGTGTTGAGTCGATGATCTGATGTACGAGCGTGTAATTGTCCAGAAGCAAGTCAACGCCGTCGCTAAGAATATGGAATCGCTGCTGGTGAATGGTCCACTGGTCCAATTCCATACATATATCCTCCAACGAAATCATAATTTCAGGATGCCGTGCCGCCCTTGCCAGCCGTGTGTGTCTGGAACGTTTCACTAGGATCGCAGTATCATATCCACGGATACAGCGAACAGTAGATTTTGTAGTGTAGAAAGTGAGGCCAACCACCACATAGTCTTCGTGTCTCAACTTCAATTGTACCACATCCCCAACACAGATATCGAGCAAATGGAGATCAGAGTTGCGGGCCTCGATCTGGTGGTCTTCGGAAAGTTGCACAAGCGAGAACACCTCACCATACTCGAGGACCTTGGCCGGGAACTTTTTGAACTGGTAGAGCGCCCAAACTGCCGAGAGGTTTTTGACCACTCCTCGAGGCGAGTTGGCAGGCGGCTCCTCTCGCATCGAGTCATTAAGCCGAAGGGAGATATTGGCTTTAGGATCAGTAGTGGCCAGGGTAGAGTTCACTAATGCTAAGCCATTGCGTTTTGGGGTCTCAGGAGGACCCGTAGCGTTAGCATCGTTAAGATTTGGAGCCAGAATCGAGTCCAAGTTTATATCTTGCACATCTTGACTTATATCTTCGAGTTCAGACGAGGGCGATTTTGTTGCGTTGTTCTTCGACATTATGGCATTTTCCAGCCTTGCTATCTCTACTGAGCGCAGCTCTAGCGTCCCCTCTTTTCCGTCATTGTTCGTCCCTGCTATCGATGTGTCGATATGCGTAGTCGAGGCGGAACCTGGTTCGTTGTCCCCCAATTCCACACCCACTGAACTCCTAATTACACCACCCAGACTATTTTCAAAAGTCTTCAAGTCAGCTCCACTCAGCTGTGAGGCAGTGCTTGATGCCAATTTACGCCTTTTGAGCAGTAGAATCCGATCCTGATTTGCAACCTCTTCCTCCGCATCGTCGTCACTTTCGATATCAAGTCTGAGCGCCCTTCTATGGTCCTCGTTCTGGCTACTTGAAAACACAGGCTTTAGCGAAACACTCAATGGCTTCTCCGTGTCATAATCCGCATACTCCTCCTGTGTGTTGAGAACCTGAGTAGTGGCCGCTTTCCGCCCAGTGTCTTCATAAGAAACGTCAAATGTGACGCTTCCCGGCAGTCCCAGTGAAGCCTGCAGACCGGACTGGCTAAGATAAGGCACGACTCTATTCTTCTCGGGGATTTGAGCTGGGGATTGTGAGCGATACCCAGAAATTTCATGGCCCGGATCTGACGTCCCGTCATCAGGCTTCTCCAAGGTTGTGCTGGTTATAGCTTCTGCTTCTGAGATCAAGGTTTTGGTGGGAGAACTATCAATAATTGTAAGGCCCGGGATATCTCGGTCTTGCGGAGTCGGGTTGAACTCCAAAATCGGGGAGGCATGGAGCTCGGGAATTGCTTTGAATGTGCTTCCGAGAGAAAACGAAGGAACAGAAGCTCCCGGATGTGGTATTCTAGGCAGATGGCCTTGGCTTTTGGCAGTTTTTGTATTTTTGGATATCACTTGAGTATCTGGAATTTCGTTAGGCCACAAAGCTTGTACGTCTTCATTGATTGCGTCGGCTTGTGTATCTCCTTGTTCATTTCCTTGTTCATTTCCTTGTTCATTTCCTTGTTCATTTCCTTGTTCATTTCCTTGTTTATGTCCTTGTGTACCTCTTTGTGTATATCCTTTAGAATCTTTATGGGTGATTGTCTGTGCAATTCTTTGGGTATCATCTTGCATATCACCTTGTGTTTCTGTTTGGGTACTTCCCTGTGTACTATGAGAAAAATGGTTTGAATAGGACCGATGATCGGCCTCAATTCTTTGCGTATCATCAAAGTGGCTCAAATCACGATGTTGAACTGTGACTGAGGGGTCTGACGCCTTTGCCGATATTTTAAAATTTGCAGTTTCACACAATTTTGAACCTGCCTCCACTTCAGAATTGCTATTTTCAGGAACCGGGGTATGCGCTCGTAGTAGACGAATACGTTCGCCATTCGATTTTATATCTATTACCTGAGTGTCTGCAACTTGAGAAGCGTCTTTCTGTGCACCCTTAGTGAGTCCTTCTTGTCTGTTCTTGGAGATTTTGTCCTGAAATTCGCCAAATTCGCCATTCAGTGCATTTTTGTGTGGAATTTTCGTCGAAATCACTTGTGTATCATGAATTGGCGACGCATGCCCTAGGTTGGTCGTAAACAGCAAGTCGGGCTCGCTCTCTGTCTCGTAGGCATTATGCTGGATCACCTGAGTATCTCCGAGAGTATCGAAACCCCGTCTCAGAGGCGCATGGTGCCTCAAAATATCGTCACTATATAGCCGAGGCGATTGCGAGCTACCGGCTTTGGAAAATAGAAAAGAGTCCTCTTTCAATGACTCGTTCCCGTCGTTGTCCACCAAAGTGTCGTCTGCTGTAGAGACCTCTTTGTTCTTCGGGTCCAGCCATGGACCTAGATGGCCTGTGGGTTTGCTTTCAGTGGCAAACACAAGGCTATCTTCCTGGGTCGAGGAATCCATGAATGAGAGACCTATTTTCGGATGATTCGCTCGGTCAGTGCAGATTTTTGTGGGTATAGGCAAGAGATTATCACTGAGGAACTATCCGAACTCTAGTGATTGCAAAGATATGATGTTTAGCAGCCGATTGAGCGTGGCGAAAGCTCCCAAGACGCTCTTCTATCTTGCAATTTTCACTGCGATTAAGCGATTCATTCACGCGATAGGCGCGAGGCAGGCCCACGTAAATTCTCCTGGACCCTTCATGAAAGTATAAGCATCGATAGGGAGGCTGGGTCATTGGTTTTCTTTTTGTTTTTTCGCCGTTCATTTTTCTCAACATTTTATTCTACATTTTTCTTCGATTAAAGAGTTGCATCAAAACAAAAAGAGAAAAGCATATGAATTGTGAATTTCAGGACCCGGGACGATATATTATTTTCCCGCACATGATCCAGTTGTCAGCTTTCTGTTTCATATTCGTTTGCCCTTACTCTTACGATATCTAAAATGTACGATCCTATGTTTCAATGTTTTTTAGTTCTATGGTCTTATTTACTTGTATTTTGATACTTCTATCATGGTTTGTATTTCTTATAACTTCATTTCTCAATCTTCTTATCTCACATTATTACTCTCGGATTCCGTACAAATTTCGGATCAACGTGAAACTAAGAGCCACTGCTGCTACATACATGGTTCAAACGCTCCGAAACGACAGGCTAAATACTCCTTATCTGTCCGTATTTCTCAGGACTTTTGTACAAATCATTCCCGTCACAAGGGGGGAAGTACAGAGTGTCAACCCACCCGTACCGGAAAGAAATATGTTAAACCAATCGAGAAACATTTTCTTCCAGTATTCACAAGGCCATTTAGAACATCTGGCCCCAAGCATCAAGTAGGGACAATACTGCAGCCGTCTCCTCGGGCGTTTTCGAAGAAAGAAGTTGCAAAGCCTCCGAGCTAATTAGCCTCGCGTACTGATCACCATTATCTAAACTTGAAATTTCAGAAGAAGTCGACCCGACTCCATTGATCGATCAGAGCTTTGATCAATTTGCAATCTTAGCTGGTGGTATGTTGCCCGCAAATTGTTAAGCCGAAGACCCTACCTTCAAGTATCATGTTTGCATCAGCTGGAGCAAACTTAACAAGGCTTGCGGATCGCTCTGCACTTGTGGGTTTTGCTGGACTACCGACGAGAGAAAAGTCATTT
>JAKTYO010000004.1:170864-221441 GCA_030578735.1 Metschnikowia noctiluminum | reverse complement strand
CGCTCGTCGGCCATCGTCGACGAGATCCTCACCATGTCGAGCAGGTCTGCATAGTACTCTGATTCCGTGATCCGAGCCACCTGGGAAAACACCACGGTGAGATACACCAGGTATAAGAGCACTGCAAGTTGGGTCAAGACTGGTTTCTGCTTGTGTTTCGGCAGCAAAAGAAAGAGGAGCAGAAGCATCCAGCACAGCACACACAGGCCCACAAGCATGAATAGAAGAGCCACAAACGAGTCGCCGTTGTCAGCCTCGTTGTATGGGTTTTTGTTATACTCATCGAGCCACGCCGCGATGTCGGTCTGACTCACGTTCTGGCGGGCGATCTGGGCCCAGAGTTCGGGCACCGAGCAGTTGGCCACATAGTAAGCGGGAAGAAACTCTGTGATGTTGCCCAGCCACTCGTTGGTGGTGTAGTCCTGCCACTGAAGCAGCCCTGAGGTGAGAGAGTACACCAGGCAGTTGATGTCCAAGTTCGCGTTCTGCCGTAGGAAATACACACTGTAGTTACTCATAGCACCCACGCTCGAGTTCAAAAGCTCGAAGCCGGACATGTGCGCGAAGATATGAGCTGGTTATATAATCACTATTTTTTTTTCTTGTTTTGTACGAAACCCCGGATCAGAGGGTGACGCCTGACGCAGAGTGTGTGAAGTAAATGCTAGATTTTCTTGGTGCTGGGCCGAGTGCAGGCATGCAACAATGGCTCGCCGTTGGAGTGAGAAATAAGGTTGGTGCACACGGTGTCACGTGGTTCGATTGTATATGCGCAGGACTGACGATGGAACCGCCAGTCCCTGGGTGAAGAGTTTTCACCCACCAGGAAAACACATTCTGGGCTTTTTCTGGTCACGGTTGCTGGACGTTTACAGAGACACTAGTAACGATTTTAGTCTAACACACTCCAAGAACAAACCGCGACACTGAAAGACGGAGAAGAATGTGCGCGCTCTAGGGCCGCGCAGGTTCCAGAGCCACGCAGGTTCCAGAGCCACGCAGATTCCAGAGCCACGCAGGCCCTAGCACGCGGCACAGCGGCACCAGGATTTTCAATTGAGTCTTTCATAATCCTTTTTCCAGCTTGTGCATACCAAAGTTTCCCGTGTTGGTGCCACAGAGGCAGAGGAGGGACGCATGTAACGTAAGTGCATTGGCTGTGTTTGCCGGAGCGGCCGCTTTTGTATAGACGCTAGCCTCTCTGTTGTATCATGATTCTTTCACCGCTTGTTGATTCTCTTAAACCGAGTGCAATCTTGATCTTAACTATGGTTCTGAGGTTGGTTCTGAGGTTGGTTCTGAGGTTGGTTCTGAGGTTGGTTCTGAGGTTGGTTTTAATGTAAATAAGTTCGAGCGAGAGTCTCATTATTATGTTTACTAGTGTTCAATATATCCGTCATGCAAGAGGCGTCATGCTGTGGGAAGGCTCCCGGCACTTTCGGCATTGCTCATCGTGGTGTTTGCCATGGAATCAAACTCATGGAAAGAATACGCGAGGCGGGGTGCGGGCGGTGACAAATTCAGGTCCGCCCCGAGAGATGTGAGAGCCGAATTGTCAGGCGACATCAGTGCTGATAATGTCTTTTCTCTCGTGACAAATCAAACAGGGGGCTGTGGCTTCCCAAATCCATTGAAGAATATTTTTTTTATACTTTTTTTTATATATATGTTTTATTTCTCCATTATGTTTCTCCTTGCTTTCATCTTCATCCCCACAGCCCAGGTGCGGTAGTTCATAACTCCACCTAACACTGTTTAGAAGCCAGGGCTGGCCCGCGCAGGGCGGCTTCTCAATATGGAGTCGCCAGAAGTCCTGACTCGTGGCTGAACCAGAAGAACATAAGTTGTCATGAAGTACGGGATCGCCCAAGGCTCTTCAAAGGCTCATATGTGCAATTGCGGAGAACGCACAATCAAGAAAAAATGTTGGAAAATATCATTGTTCCGGTCAAACTCCAGAGAAGGCCTTTTGAATCTGACTTTTTCTGTAAACGGCAGCAACCTCTGTTTTTTGGGCTTGAGAGAATGAGGTTTTTTTTTTTTTTGGCACCGGGGCCGGCTTTTGCTTGGCTTCGACCGTTGTTAAGACGCGCAAATCGAATTTGCTTGGCTCTGAGCGCCGCGCCTTAATACTCTGCGGCAGTGAAGAAGATAGATCAGGAAATGGGTTCGGACGGGGTAAAACATCAGGCTTGAAAGAAAAAAAACAAGAAGATAGGCGAGGTGACAGATGGAAACAGAAAAAGTCTACTTTGAGGAGCAGGATCTCTTAGTCCTTTGATCAGATGAATCAGAAATAAAAAAAAAGACCCCAATGTGAAAAAGCCGAGTATTGAGGAAGAGCATGAACCATCATCATGGAGATCGGTCGGTGATTGTGGAACAGACGTTCGGATCTGTGTATTTGATCCAGACTGGTGACACACGAAATTCACAGAAAGGCAGTAAGGAAGAAATCAAGGAAATAATAGTACCATCAAGAAAGGCTCATAGAATGCTTGATTGATTTGAGCTTATAGGTGCCATACGCAGATTGAGTGACATAACCCTGTAGTTTCTTGCTTTTGCGTTTTCATGGTTCAAACTTCATCACACTTTCGAAAAATGATATAGGCAGAAAAGCTCTAGCCATAAGTGGAAGCTTTAAACTATAACATAACAAGACTACAATGAATGAAGTCATGCAATTTGGATTTGAACAGGCGGAAGGGCCAAAAAGAGTCCCGATCAAATGGCCTAGGAGGGGGTAAACTGGTGGGTAAAGGCAAAGAGTATATCATTTGCTAGCGTTTCAGATTTAATTCCCACTGCTGTGTTGTCGTCGATTTTTTGAAATTCTGATTCTCTCTCAAAATAATCGAAGACAACGAGGTGAGGCCAAAAAGGAGTCCCTACGTCAGAGAAATACGTTGACTTCAAGAATGGCTGGAAAGCTCACTTTGAATTCAACATGCGAAAAGACTCGTGCTCAACAGAACGTAGTGAGTCTTGACTTTGATTATACTCGATGACTGTGAAGATCTTTGCTCTGCATTATAATGTCTCACATCCTACAAGATTTGTTCCGGAAAAGAAAAAGATTGAACTTACAGCAAAGTGCAATATTGCAACAAGCTAAAGCGTATATCCATCATTGTTTGCCCAACGTTTTTTCCAATATTCTTTATGCTAAATTTGGCCTTTTGGTACTTTGAAGTTTCACATGGCTCAAAGTAAGGCACCCTTGAACCTTGGGATGGCTTTTAGGCGTGATACGATCAGGATTATGCCCCACTTCATCTATATTGAACGTGCTACTTGAGCAGGATGCTTCTAAAAAGAGCTAGGCACGGCATGCAAAGCCCAGAACTTCGTTTAGATTAAAAAATTTGCCGTGTTCGAGAAGTATTTCATTTTGTTTCATGATCCACACTTTAGAAAAACGTTTTCGGACTTGATCCGGTGAATACAGATTTTGTCGCATGGCCCCGTCCGGCTTCAATCATAGCCAAGGGCCCTTTTTACGCTCAATGTTAACAGGAGGATGTGTATGAGGCAAACACTTTCGAGTTGATAAAAAGCGCAATAACGGAGAAACGAGCAAAGGACAAACTTGCAGTGATATTTTCCCATTTGAGTTTTGAAGAATGAAAAAGAGAAAAAGAGAAAAAGAGAAAAAGAGAAAAAGAGAGAAAAAAGGTGGGGCTAAAAATGCTCTATTCCGATTTTCAATAGCTCAGATACTCCGTCTCACCAAAGTGCGAGTCGCCCTTAGCTTTTTCTCAGGTAATATGAATATGCATCATTCTAAAAGGGTGCTGATGCTGAATTAATTTGACATGTGTAGTGTGAAAAGGTGCGGCTGAAAAAAAAGCAAATCTCTCATTGTTCATATCGTGCTCTAATATTCACTAAACACTGATAACCGCTCTAGCGTTCATACTAGAATACTAAAATACTAGCATGAATGATCGATATCTGGGGGATTTCTAATGATTTCGTGGCCATGGTTTTTCTTGATATATCTTGACTTTTTTAATATTCAGTAGCATTCCTTTCTGTCTCTTATTCTGCTACACTTTCCTTCGTCTTGGCTTCTTCATCTCAATATTCTCCACTCGCCTTACTTACAAACCCTGTGTTTATTGGACGGGCCTGAAAAAGATTCGTGCTCTGGCCCCAGGCCCCAGGCCCCAGGCCCAAGGCCCGCCCTCCCTAACAATCTCCCTCGTTTCTCCCACCTTCAGGCGTGTGGAAACGCGAAGTTCACGTGAAAAAGCCTTCGACTCTGCGACTGCGCGCACACCTGCCCTTGAACCTCGCCCCGTTTCTGCCAGCGAGCGCTCCTCCACAGGGCCTGGAGACACGCACCCACTCGTCTGATCCCACCAAAACAAAACAGTATATGGCGTTTCAGGCCGCATAAGAACACCGACTAGTCTTCCACACGCAGATCTCGGGCTTCTTCGTCGGGAATCACAGCCAAGGCGTCGAATAAAAGCCGCACGAAAAACACTAGAGCTTCTAGATAGTCCACAAAGGACCAGATTTTCGGTCCGTCTCTCGCTCCAACTCCGTCCACCGTGTGTTTTTCATGTCGCACAACGGCTCAACCACCGATTTGCTGGCCGATTTAAACGGGATCCACATCGACCCCAGGCGCAAGAAACGTACCCAGCGGGCGTTCCATGACACCCACTTTGCGCCGCCGCAAGCTCAGTTTGCAGCACCGGCCCTGGCGCCGTTTGCCTCGCCGCTGTTGCACACGCCTGGAACCTCGTCACCCGGGTTCTCCCAGTCACAGTTTTTCACGCCCGTGCAGCCCCAGACTCCAACCTTCCAGCTGGGGGCACAGACGCCCAATATGTCTTTCTCGCCCGCCGCGTTCCACAGCCCGAAACCGCTGATTCAGCCCGAGCTCTCGGCGCTAAATGTCACGAACCCAGTGGATATGGCTCCTGCTCAGCCCGCAGAGCTCTCCTTGAGCAGTGCCAGGTACGAGCAGCAGCAGGAGTTCTGTACCCCGCTCGTAGACGAAAACGGCGCCTCTCTCGGGTACAAATCATTTCTCCTGTTTCAGAATATCGTGCCCCCGATCGCCGGCACACAATACCATGCCGTAGACCAAGGCACGGCAACGCCTCGGCATATCCGGACGACATTCTATAATGTGCCGGAGCTGGAGGCTCTCAGGAAGGCGACAAAGTTGCCCATGGCCGTCACTGTGCGCCCGTTTGCGCCACTTCTACCTTCGGAAGACCCCATTCCTACAGTCGACCATTCTGTGCTTGGAGAGATGTCCTCCAGCGACCCAATGGACACCGGCCCGCCCCGGTGTAACCGCTGCAGGACTTACATGAACCCGGCCATGATGCACACGCCACTGGGCAAGTTCACGTGCAACGTCTGCCAGTTTCCAAACAATTCGGTGCCTCATGAGTACGTGGCGCCCATCGACCCCATGACCAACCAGCGCACGGACCGCGCAGTGCGTCCGGAATTGCACAGGGGTGTCTACGATATCATTGTTCCCAAATACTATAACTTCGGCGGCGCCGAGACCGAAGCTCGCCCGCTTCATCACGTGTTCTTGATTGACATCTCTCATCCTAGTGTGGCAAAAGGCTTGCCCGTTCTCATGGCAGACGCCTTGCGGGCCGTGCTTTTCGACTACGCTAAGGACGCAGACGGGTCTCGTGCGGCTCAAGACTTACGTTATGCCATCATCTTGTTCGACACGAGGATGCATTTCTTCAACTTGTCTCCGCAATTGGACTCTGCGCAAATCTGCATCTCAGGAGACTTGGAGGATCCGTTTGTGCCATTCAGCGAGGGGCTATTTGCTGACCCGGAGGAGAGCAGAATGGTTTTTGAGGACGCCTTGAACAAAATCGAGCTCATCTCGAATGAACACACGGCGCGTGACCCAGAACCTTGTTTCTCCGTGGCGTTGCGTACTGCGCAACTCTGCCTAGAGCAAGTCGGCGGCGGCAAAATCACTCTGGTGTTGTCGACGTTGTCGTCCTGGGGTCCCGGCCGCTCGAAAATCAAGGAAAACAGAAACGTAGGCCGTGCGCAGCTGGCAGAGGCAGAAAAAGCCATGTATTCCCCAGATAATGAATACTACAAGCTTCTTGCAAAAGACTTCATCAAGCTGAATGTCGGACTCGACGTTTTTGTTGTCTCAGATACCCCCACCGATCTTTCGAACGTCGGCTGGCTCGCGCTGATCACGGGCGGGAATGTTTTGAAATGGCCTCACTTTACCATTGAGCGTGATGGAAGCTCGTTCACATCTCACATTGTCAACTCAGTCAAGAAATGTACCGGCTACCAGGGTCACTTTAAGTTGAGATGCTCGAATGGTCTACAGGTTTCGCAGTACTATGGATTTCCTGCCGGATCCGACGCCGGAATCGTTGGGCTTGTGAACGAGGCACTGACGGACCCGGTCATACCAGTCCTTAACGAGGATCAGAGCTTCACAATTCTTCTCGAATACGACGGCCAGCTCAACACAAAGTATGATTGTCATTTCCAAGCAGCGCTTCTATACACAGATCCGCACGGCGTTCGTAAAGTACGTGTTATCAACCTCGTGCTCGCGGTAAGCGAACGTCTCCTGGATGTCTTCACTTTTGTTGACCAAGACGCTGTAGTGGCTACTATCGTACGTGACACGATCTCGTTCATCGGGAAAGAGTCAATTGTCGAGTTGCGCAAGTCACTTAACGAAAAGCTTGTCGAGATTTTCACTGCATATCGGGCTATGAGCGAACAAGGTCATAACAGAAACTTTGCGATGGCGAATCAATTGATCTTCCCTGATTCGCTCAAACATCTTCCAAGTTACTTTTTGTCTTTCATAAAGTCAAAGGCATTGAGGGATTCCTCCGTGATTTCTCTGGATGCTCGTTTGTGCGACATCTTCCAGATGTTGTACATGCCTGTGGAAAGGCTCGTATTCCATTTGTATCCTGCTTTGGTGGAGTTGCACTCTCTCGCCGATGACGAGGGCATGCCTTACGAAGATACAGAAAATCATGATGGTTTCATCAAATTACCCGAGTTCAAAAGTTTGTCAGCATCTGCTGTAGAAAACGGGGTCTACATTCTATGTGATGGCAATACGGTGTTTGTCAGAGTACACCCTGACTCAAACAACTTGTTGCTTCAAGATCTCTTTGGAGATCACGTCGGAAGCGTTAAAGACATCGATCCTCTAATGGGGTCCTTGCCTGAACTTCTGACCCATATATCTCAACAAGCACGTAATCTTGTGCGGTATTTCCGGGAGCATGTAATAGGCTGTGACTTAATTGACTTTTCTGGAATTGTTGTTATAAGAGACGGAATTGACGCGCTTACTCAGGAGTTCAGAGATTGCCTCTCTGAGGATAAACTTGCCTCAAAGGCTTTAAATACTAGTCCCAGCTACACAGAATTCTTGGCTGCCCTTCATCAGGCTGTGAAGGTGAAGCTTGATAGCGGAAAGAAAGTCAAAGGAAAGACCAAAGAGGTTGTGCATACCAACGAAACTCTAGCACAGAGAATGATACAATTCTAACGTCAGTTGAAAAAACAAAAAAAGATCACAAAGAAGGTTGTTTTTCCGTTACGTAAATTCCGTTCAAGTTAAATAGACTGATCGACTAAAGGATAGCCGCATCTTCTAATCAAAATGTCATACTCGTCATTTGTATTATGTCACGGAGCAAAGACTTGATTTCAGGGTTCTTTGTAGAGACAACCACGTTCTTGATCCCGTTTTTGAGATCGGCATCTATCTTGAGTGTTTGCAATGCTTCTTTGTCAAAGTCTTTCGCGACGATGGTCAAAACGCGCAAGAAGTGAGCGACACGAAGAATGAGGTCGTCATTTAGAGGCTGGTCTTTGAAAATTGATGCAATGATTTGACGAAGCTTGTTGAAAGTATTCTTCTGGGTCATGATCGAGGTAGAGACAAGATCAAACTCCATCGTGGCATTTGCCATCAATCCTGCGATCACAATTTGCAAGGCTTCATTTTGAGAGTGGAGCATGTTCACCAAAAGATTCAAGTTTTTCCTGCTCTCGGAGCTTTCAGGATTAAAAAACTTGGCCAACATCAAAGGGCAGGCAATTAAGTTATTGATGAGTTCCCACGCTGCTTTTTGCACTGCGGGTAATGTGCTGTCAATCATGAGATTTTTGAGATGTTGCTCAAAGCATCTGCTCACTACTAAGCTATGAAGGCTTGTGTCCGGTAAGGATGATAAATTGGTGAGTGCAAGCAAACAACATAATTTATCTCCTGGGCCCAAGATATCTTCAGATAGGAACGAGGCACTAACAACTGCAGACAAGTCCGGACCCATGAGCTCGATGAGAAAAGGCACACAAGTCTTGACGTCGTATTTCGAAAATGCCAACGCTGGATTGACGGATCTGCATAAAGTCGCCAATGTTCGAAGACTTTGTAATCTACTATCCTGAACCTCATTGCTCATTGCGCTGGTGGTAGCGGAAACCTTGTCAAATCTGCTATGTTCAACAAGATATTTGATATTAGTATTCAAGCCCCCTTGGGAGACGATTTCTCTTTGCACGTCGATTCCCTGTTTTGTAGACAAAAAATGCAACACACTTATAACTTGCATGATAGAATTTGCGTTTACTTGCTTTAATGCCGCTAGAGTGCTCACTAATTTGTGATCCGTAACTAGTGCTTTATTGAATGCAAGAATTGACTCCTCACTATCATCCGCATTTGTCATGTCCGTGGCCATGGATTTGAGGTAATTAAGAGTATTGGTATCCTTATCTTGATGAACATCCTTTACTTTGCATAAGTTCAGTAATACCAGCATGCACCCATAGATAACCAGCGGGTCCTGCGATGTTTCCAAGCTCAAGATTAGCTTTCCTAGCGCCTCCTCGTTCGCACGAAGCGCAGCCTTAACCGCAGAGCCTAAGGACAAATAGGCAAGTGCCTCAAGCAAGCATTTGCTTCGCGCAGAAGCCGGGTCTGCTGTAACAAAGAGTGTAAGTGTTTTTGTGAACACCGAATCTATAGAAATTTGCTTTTCGATGGTGCTGAAATTCCATAGTTTGACGATGCATAGTAGTGAAAGGGACTGTATAATTTCCGAGGAACCGAGAGCTGAGCCCGCAATGAGAAGGCTCAAGTAATTTTCAGTATTGAAATTCCTCGCAACTTCGTTGATGCAAGACAGAGACAATACTCGCAAGAGCTTTTCGGCTCTGGAAAGGTCCCTGGCGTCTTTCTCAGGATCAAGTAACGAGCCTTGGTATAGAAATGCCTGTCTACAAGGCTCCGAAATGTAAAGTTTTGTGATACCAGCGGGAATGATGGGAAATAGAACCTCGAGTGATGTTGCAAGGATAGCAAAATTGGCGGGCGCTAATTCTGGCGAGTTGCGATTCAATATTTCCTGTAAGTATTCAAGGACCTCATCTGCAAAAGCCGCGTTCTTTCGAACGAGTGAGATAAGTAGGAATACTGACATGTCGCATGTGTTTTGATCTGAGTTCGCTGATAATGATAATAGAACTGGGATCATGGACGTGGATGTATTCTCGTGCTTGATACAAAGAGTCAGATAAAGAGACAAGTAAAACGCCAAGGGAGAGTCTTTCTTGAGCTCATCTTCACATATTGTTGTTATTGAAGGCTCTAGACTTGGTTTGATCAAAGACGCTATTTTTGGTGTAGTTACATCGAAGGATGATGTCAGGTCCTTTTGCAGAGTCTTGAAGTCTGCAGACAAAGCTAGACTATGTAAGAATTGGGAGGTATGACATTCAATTAAATTCGCAAGAGCTTTCTTCTCACCTGAGTTTTTGAAGCAGCTCAAAAAGTCTGAAAGTTGGGATTGCGTAAGGGCTTTGCCGAGCCTCAAGTTTTCAAACAATGAATCATACAAATGAGGAATTTGTTGGCTCATGATCACGCATCACTTTTCGACTGGTCCCAATCTCAGCGGTCCTTTCAGAAAAGTGAAGAAAAGGGGAAGAATCAAAAACAGGAATTCAAGTGACGACCACTCGAAATAACTTTTTTTCAGAATACTCTATCTAGTATAGATGCAGAGAGTTTCACTTGGTCACCTGACCTGAAAGCACCAAAGGCATAGCGCGACTGTTGATGAGCTGGTTCACGCACGACAATCCATACACACAAAAGTTCGCGTATGTTGTGGAAAAATCACGGGGTGCACGCGGCCCTTTCCCCTCCCGCCGCCATTTTTCACAGCACCATGGACACGACAGCAGTGCTAGATAAGTATACTCAAGACCTCCTGAACTTGCCGCTAGAAGTGAAGCATTTGTTTGAGGAGCTCAAGACCAAAGATACCCAGCTAGCAGAGGCCAGGAGGCGGTATCAAACAAAAGATTCACAGTTGCACAAATTCATCCGGGCGAACGGCACGCTAACGCGGCACCCGAAGGAACAGCAAATATGTGCGAAAATAGAAGAGGACATGAAACTCGTGCAGAAAATCCAAAGGGAAAAGATCTTGCTCGCCAACACAGCGTTATTTTTAGTCTCCAAACACATGTGTAATTTTGAGGCTGACATACAAAAGTTGGAGCGCGACGAGCTCATAGCGCCCCTTGACGAGAGTGTGCAAATAGAAGGCGCGGACGGAATCAGTGAGACCCCGCGGTCTTCACCCGCGCCTGTAAAGAAAAAGAAAACGCTCTCTGTAGTGAAGCAGCGGAACAAGCGGCCGAAGAGCGAGGATGTAGAGGAAGGAAGCTTTGGGGACAACGGGTCTCTGGAGAACGCGCGTGCTCATACCGCAAGCGCAGGTAATCTTGCAGCCAAAGCGCATGGCGGGGCCGAGGACGCAGATAATAACTTGTACTGCTTTTGCCAAAGGGTGTCTTTTGGCGAGATGATTGGGTGCGACAACGACGACTGTAAGTTCGAGTGGTTTCACTGGGAGTGCGTGGGGATCACGAGTCCGCCTAACGACGACGAGATATGGTACTGTCCAGACTGTGCACCGAAGATGGAGAAACGGAAGAAAAGGAGGAAGTGATTGTTTAGAAGACGACATGATGAGAATGACCTTGCAATCCACGGGGAAAGTCAATTGGAGCACGTATATGTGGACGCTTCGCCGCTTGAAAGAAGGTAACGCTTATTTATGAGAACAATTCAGTCAAGCGAGCGGGTTATATCTTGTTAAATTTGGGACGTATGATGTCTCCCTTACTCGATGGATTTGCTGAGATTGCCCGTATTTGTCTGTCATTTCTTCATAATGTTTCCACACATCCTTTCAAGTCAAATTGCGATAGAGGAACATGGCTTTAAAGGTAATTGACTTACATGCGCCACTGCTTATGAAATGACTTGCCTTCGAGTTTGAGGAGAGATGCTCTGGAGTTTTACGACCAAGTCAACTCTTCCGTAAACATTTCAGTCAAAAAGAGCTTCTTTGTTGGTTTGCTGAGAAAGTTGCTTGCTGATGTTGCAATATAGAAGTGAATATCTCACGTCGATTCTTGACAGGCTTGATGTCAAAGAAATATTCTGATCCACTATTTCCGCAGAGATACAGATGCAAAAACAACAAATTTCCGAATCTTCGACTCAAATTTGCATAGGAAAGAAGGAATTTCTTACTTGTTCTCTATTTCATGAGCTGCGCGTGCTCTTCGAAACAATTATTTGGAACGATGCAAAGAAGATGTATATGTATCAGATTCAAACCCGAGGTTCAATACAGCGGCCACAGATGGAAAAGATATAAAATGTGGACTTTCAAGACAAAAAGACGATTGCATTCTACCCGATTAGAGAGATTTCAATCCAAATTTTTGGCTCAGCAAAAGATGTCGGCTCTAAACGAGTGTGGGATCGAAAAGCACTTTCCTTTTTTAATAGTTCTGTTATATGCACTGCATATGAAAATAGGTGCGCGCGTGGGTGAGTGTGTGTTCGTGGTGGCTGCAAATCCACTTCCGCCCAAATCATCTACTTTCTTTCACGTTAAATTTTTCAACAGCCTACAAGTCCTTCCGCCTCAAATACAGCTTAGCGATGATAGAGAGGCTTTCAAATATGATAAAGCATTTAAAGGCGAGGAAGAAAAAATTTAGAGTCGGCCTGTCATGGCCCCATATCTCACTCCATTATCTTTAACCAACACGAAGTGAGGAACTCCGTCTAGGGAAAATTTATTGGATAGATAAACAGAGAGGGCACTAGAGCTTGTTCGCCTTTGTTGTATCGTATATCGCTCTCGTCATCACAACAATTAAGGAAGAATCGGCGGCAATGACTACTGTACCCGTATGGTCCCTGAAGCAGCGCTCGTTTCTTTTGTCTGACCCGAGCCGTGTACCGTCACCGATGGACTGCAAACAAAACCCTTTTTTTTCGCATGGCGCGTCCGGTGCAGTCGGTGCAGTCGGTGCAGTCGGTGCAGTCGGTGCAGGATTAGGGGCATTTTCCAAACAAGAGGCACGTGACGCGCGTCTGTCAGGGCGCAGAAAAACACGATCTGAGTGCGTACTTGTTCTATTTTCTGATCTCGATCTGACATTATTTTCATTGTGTCTCGAAAACATTATGAAGTCGCTCGCTAGAAAATCAATCATTATTGCGCTACTTGCTTCTGCTGTACTTTCTGCTGATGCCACTACTCCAGCTGCCGCAGCTGCGGCCACCACCGGAACCACTACTCCAGCAGCGGCGGCAGCAGCGGCGACTACAGGTGCAACAACTCCAGCAGCGGCGACAGCAGCAACCACCACAGGGACAGGAACAGCCGTGACCACAGGAACAGGCGCTGCCACCACGACAGGGGCTGTAGGTGCGGCAACTGGGACCGGGACAGCAACTACGGGAACAGGCACAGCGGTGACAACAGGAACAGGCACAGCGGTGACTACGGGAACAGGCGCCGCCACCACGACAGGAACAGGAACAGCGGTGACAACAGGAACAGGAACAGCGGTGACAACAGGAACAGGCGCCGCCACCACGACAGGAACAGGCACAGCGGTGACAACAGGAACAGGAACAGCGGTGACAACAGGAACAGGAACAACGGTAACTACAGGTACCGGTGCTGCGAACACAGCCACAATGAATGCATCGCAGTTATCTTTGTATCTTCAGACATACACCATGAACAATGACCAGCTCATTGCTTGGACGGCTACGCATACATTAGGTCAAGCTACAACCACGAGTGGAGTGGCCGCAACATCGTCTTTGACAACTGGAAGTGTGTCGAGCGGCTCCGCTTCTTCTGGTTCAGGAAGCAAATCATCGACCCCAGGCACAGCATCTACGGTGGCAGGCTCTGGAAGTAACGGCCACTCGTCATTAAGTTTTGTGACCACATACATAAAACCCTCCACATCAAGCGCGGCTGCCTCGGCTTCGAGCTCAGGCTCAGTTTCACGCTCGGCTTCGTCGAATTCAGGAAATAGAATGCAAGGAGATGGGTTGATTACGTGGGCCAGCGTCATTTCTGCACTTCTTTTCGGTGCGTCTCTCATATGATGACACAAAAATTTACCATAGCTCATGGTACCCATCACATTATGAATAGTATAAATTAATATGTTGTTGATTTGGGACTGCGTATAGCCCTGCCCACGTCCATCCAGCTCTCTTCGCACTGGCTAGCCATAGTGCGTAGACCTAAGCAGTGAGAAAGTGCATCTTGCCAGATCTACATAGCGTTGATCGGGGTCTCCATCTACTTTTCGTGGTAAAATTGTCTCGAGATTCCAAAGTTCAGGTTCCAATATCCCGATCGCGCTCAACAAAAGGACGTGATTCCGTTAGAGAGAACCATTTGTCACATGTTGAAACTACTGCCCATGAGTTCTATGAGGTGTCTCACAGCCACCAGAAACATCCACAATAGCCTACGCATATTGCAGAAGAAGCAGCTTGGCCGCGAGAATGATTTTTCTTACACAAGTACCGTCTGTGAATTGGCACAGAAGATCTCCACCAGTCTTGCCGCACGTGACCCGACAGTTGCAAGAAAGCAGGTTTTGAAAGCGTTGAAGGCATGCAAAGCTCTTCAAGATCGAGTCTTCGAGCACGATAAGCTTGGGCGGGATGCTACACATGAGCAAATCCAAAAACAGATAGAATTGGTTTTGCTGAACGAGAAAGTGGTCTTCGACTCCGAGCTTTTGAGGCAAGTCTTTTTGCTCAAATTTCCACAAGCGACTACGATCAAAATGATTCTGCAATTCTACCTGCGCAATCCCACTGCATTCATTGCAAAAAGTGATGCCTTGATTCCCTTCAGAGAATCGTTGTACAACGGCGATTTGCATAGTGCTTTGAAAATAACTGATATGACCACGGGACATCCAAACTATATCAAGCACAAAAACGAAATTTTGCGTCGAGGCACGCTCCAGTTGGCCGCGTCTGCGATCGGAATCACGCTTTTCTCGAAGTTGGGCGTTCAGCAAATAATCGATATGGGCTGGCTCCTGCCAACATGGAAGCATTTGGCATCTTTGAACGCCATGCTCTTGACGTATTTACTTAACTCCAGTTTCTTTGTGACCGTGGTGAAGTTTGGGCGCCAATTGAGCTCAGCAGGTGGCGACTTCTTGACGTGGCAGAAAGGCACATTTTACACGCATTGGTACCGGCACGCGGACGAAATGGCGATGTGTACAAAAATCATGGAAGCCGATGTGAAATTGAACGGGGGTCCCGAAAATAGCGCGTGGCTTGTGGAGGAATTGTGTAGAAAAGACGACCGACTTGCGGACGGTTCTAACTTGAAAGGTGGCTTTACGAGAGACGGACACAAGATCAGGCTTCTCGAACCAAAAGACAGTATTGAAAATCTCAAATTACAGGCTTACTGGATGAGCGGAGGCGACGGGTTTGAGTGGGTTGAGCCCGATCAGGATCCTGCCGAGATATTGTGGAAAAAGCATTTGGAGACTTTGAATGCTCCGGCCATCAAGGGTGACGATTCCAAGACATTAAAATGGGCCGAGGATCTAATAGAAGAGAAGTGATTTAAATTTGGAAGACTGAAAGCTGGTTCATGTATATAATGAGAAAGTCTGGAGTGGAAGGATGTAGTCGAAGTCTAATCGGCCAGCATCGGCGAAAATCCTGAGGTTCTATAAATTCGTGAAAGCCGAATCAAAATGAAGAAAAGATTCGACAAGTTGATCTTGGCTTAACTCTCCCATCAGTTTGTTGCGTAATTGAGATGAAGTTAGAGGCAAGTAGAGAGAATATAAAAAGTCGACCATCCAAGAGGCGTTTTAGCGATTGCTTCCTTCTTATAAACTACCCGTAATTTACGAATATACACAGCTTGCTTTCTTCAGACCTCATAACCACTCCGGTCAATTTCCTTCGTCAGAACAGAATGGAAAAATTTTGCCAGGTCACGTTAGCACTCACTAGTATGGGCTTATGTCAGATTCATGCAAATTCCGCTAAAAGGACTAATAATAATGGTTCAACCGACAACATTACTCAATAGCATTCTATTTTCCTTCCAAAAATCGTCAGATAGCTGGTCTGGGGCTCGGTCTATCACCTCATCATTTTCACGCCATTCATCTGCCATATGCGTGATTTTGGCAAACTCCGGAAGAATCACGTAAGGATAAGCAGGGCCCTAGTCTCTGAATTTGTACATTTCCACATCAAACTCATTATGGTAGCAGGACGTTCTTCTGAGGTGTTACTTATCTCTTCCTATCCACTGTGGAAAATATGGTGTCATGGACTTCCTTCAGTCCATGTCAAACAGAAGACTCACACACGTGCCAATGAGCTCGTGCCAGTCTAGCTTATGGTTTTCGGGGGCAAAAAAAAATTGCACGGCACTGATCTTTTTATGTGTCACCCATCTGCCGCCAATAACGCCTTTGTAGAGTCTGTAGTCATATTATTCTTCGTTTTGTGCATAAAACGCAAATTTCTAGCAGTTATCGTAAGTGTACACGAAACGGTGATGACGTCTAACAAAGTCTTTGAGGGCTGATTCGCCGGTCAATGTAAGCTGTGATTTTGTTTCTTGTGAATAGTTACAAATTAGAAATAAATGTATAAGAAATAAATATGCTGATCTAAGCTTTGCAAGTTGAATCATTGCTTGCCATGAACGAAACATCGGAAAGCAATCTAACTGAAGTCACGACTATCTTTGATGAAGGCTGGTTGAGTGCAGTATATACCGAAGATCCGAAAATAGTCTAGTCAATGAAAGTGGTCACGCGTACTAGGGATAGCTGGCAAACTGCATTTTTTTTTTCTATTTTCAAACCTTTGCATGATATCTGGTACGCTTACTTTGAATTCAATAATATGTAATTAGCTTTGTGAGTCCTTAAAGAGGATGAATATCTTCGCTCGGCTCGACACCTTTTTGCTTCAACTCGTAATCTAGAAACCACCGATACATACCGGCAGCTTCTTCTATGTGAAGAATAATCAAGAGCATGAGAATTTTGTGATTCAACATCGATGTGTCATGTGAACGCTGGACTTAGTGGAAAATTGTTGATTTTTCAGTTCCCGCATTCACGTAGCAAGCGTTTCTTCCTTGTGTATCACACTCGGCCACCTTGATGTACCTTTACCATGATGAGTGGGACGGTGCAGGGAATAAGCATGTGCCCGGTCAATCTCGAGGCATACCGATTTCGCCACTTGCTGACTTGGTACTCCGCCCATAGATTCAAGATCACCCGCAAACCCAATACAGTCTTCTCGTATTGCATTTATCAAGAAAAATCATACCAATAAAACTCACATAGGTGCCCTCACAACAAGAGGCAGCAACGTGCTCTCCTTTGATTTCAAAGACACGCCAGTTTTCATCGACATGCCCGATCGATTGGTCCAGAAAAGCCTCAACGCTACCCTCACAACCGAGTTCTCTCATTCAGGAAAACTCGACTTTGGGCTCGTTCAGAAGCTCGTCAATACATCTCCAACGAGGAATCAAACGCACGTCGTAGTCGGTTTCCTGGCGCAACTCGTCCCAGGGCTCGAAATTCGCCCACACCATCTCAAACTCCTCATCAGACTCCATCGTATGCGTACCTAGTTGGATATTTGGTTTTACGTACTCCTCGTTCAAGTGAACGTGACTTTTGTTTTCCAACAAGGCGTCGAGACGAGCAGCCTTGGTTAATTCTGTAACATCCTTCAAGTGTCCTTCTAGCATGTTCTTTGATTTCTGACAATTCTTCAGAACTAAGTTTTCGTGTATCTCTTGGTATGTGTTTGCTTCGCCAGCCTTCAAGATGGTCCGAGGCCCAAGAGGAATATTGGAAAGCAAGGCTGTGTCACCCTTTTGGGCGTTTTCTAACGCGTCCTCTGCATCTTTATCGGACTCCAAAGTGTTGATCAAGTTGGAAATCCACGTCGTTGTCTTGACTTTCCACTCGGTTATAGACATTGGTCTATAGAAAGCAATTCCGCCATACCACCAGCTGGGGTTGTGCCCGTTTTTCAATGCCCATCGCCGCCAAGTCTTTGCCTCTTCTGCCCACGGATCGTAAGGAATCGAGAGCCTTAGGGCCTCGAAGGCAGAGAGAAAAACAGCAACGGATCCAGCCAGAAACCGGAGGGCTGAAGTGGCACGGTGTCGAAGCCGGGACTCGCCAAATTTTGGCACTCGCCGAGTCATCATGGAGAGGCCAAAAAGAAATTGCACTGTGGTCAAAAGGGCAAGCGCTGGCCGGTTATCTGCCGCCGGGACAAGCGGCGTAAGAAGAAAGAGACCTAGATTCGGGTTTGCCGGAAGCAATGAGAAGATGCTAAATGACTTGTCGGGTGCAGAAGAAGAAGAAGAAGAAGAGGAAGAGATCGGCAGACTGCTGCCAGACCCCGTCAGCGAAGATCCTGCTGGGGCGCCGCCCGGGATCATTGCCAAGGACCATGGTTTCCATTCGACTTGTGTTTTTTTGATACTGTTTTCGAGGCACAGAGTCTGCAAGACGCACAATGGGCTCACAATTTGGGATAGCGAAGGATCAGAAGATCTAAATTTCCATGGAAAGACATTTTCATACAGTTGTAGAGGACTTTGAATAGACAGTGGGAGATGTGAGATAGCCGAGTTGAAGGCTTGGTTCAGCCGGCAATATTTAAGGAAATTTGCCGTAAGAACACAATTGTCCTCGGGGATTCCAATCGGAGTTGCAATTGGCATGAGCTTTGCTGTAATTGTAATTGATTTTTTCTCGGAAGTCGCCAAGAACAGGGACACGTTAACTCGGCAGAAATGAGTAAGCAAGTTTGCATGTGCTGATGTTTCGGTAGAGTGCGCGTACATTGACCCGGTTGCGCTAGACAACCTAAGAAAGCAGGCAGGACCTGGTAATTCTGTATAACAACGATATTTGCCAAAATAGCCAAGATCGTCTAGTTGAAATTGAAGGCGACGATGGCATTATTTTCTTCTCTACCTAGAGAGTACAACTTCACTACGACTTGAGCCAACTCAAGCCGCGAGTGTATTGCGTTTGCTCCGCTAGCATAGTCTCATGAGGTGGAGCCTCAATTTTATTTCGTTTGGCTTATTAGAGAGACATACCAAGCGTTCACAGGTTAATCTAGATTCCCAGACCCATGGACGGCTCGGAATTAAATTCTTATAAATTCACTTATTCATTCAGCAAACCTAGACCACATCATAAGACGGACTCAAAACTCTGACATTATGAAGGGCCTTAACTATTGCCCTCTGTCTTGAAGTCCGAGACTGAATGTGACTTGATGTATGATCAAAGTAAAAATTGCTTGTATACTCGAAAATCTTCTAGTTTACTTCAGGATTTTTCCAGGTTGTTGAATGAAAAATAACTTTTAAGACATTAACGTCGAGACATGATTTCTTCGGTGAAGGGCATTTGATGTGCCCACCTGCTACTCGAGCCCCGCCCAGACCCTCTTACTAATCAAAAACTTGATGATGTGAACGTCTCATACAAAATGTGGATATAGAAGTAAAATTTTGATAATATTTTATTATGCTTCTTTTTCAACAGAGTGTCTTTAGTTTATGGTTCTTGCGATGTAGTCCTTGATATCGTTTCAGACTCTGGTCACGATATATATATATATTACTTTCATTCCACAAACCCTGCAACTTTAGCATGGACCTGCCGGAAAAGGTTTTCCATTACACATCAAAATCAGGCATTCTACACAAGAATTTCTCCGTTTCGTTGTTCTATTGCAAGTACGTATGCTTCTTTATCATTTTTAGTCTACATAGTTGCAGAAGACTTACTCGTGATACAAGTCCTCCTTCAAGTCAATGCCCAAAGCCTCTCTGGTCTCCTTCAACTCGTCCAAGTAGGCCTGATATTGTTCCTTATTCTCGACCTTGTGCTTCAATGCCTCGAAGGTTCTGACGGCAGTTGGGTAGTCGTTCACCCTTCTGCAGGCCTCCAAAGCCTTTTGGATGACGGAAGGAGAAGGCACCAAATCGTATGAGAAACAATTGTTTAAGATTCTCTGCACCTCGAACAAGTCGTAAGCCTCCTCGAACTGCAGTTCGTATCTGTGATGTTAGTATAGTTATACTTTTGAAGTTTGGTGGGTTTGAAGTCGGACAAAACCTAGTCGTGAAGTGTATGTGATGTGAGATGTTTGGGGTGAGTTGTTTTAAAGTGAGGAATAAGTTCACGCTTAAACTGTTCAACAAAGAGTCTTGAGTCAAAAGGCCATGGGATACCAAGCCAAAAGGATGCACCGAATGATGTGCCATTAAAGCTGTGCGTGTGGAAGACTAATGAGGGACAAGATACATTCTGGAGCATTTTGCGAAGTCTGCCATGAAGTTCAAGGGCCTAGAATCAATTTCCCTATGAGCTGGCGTGGTGGTCGATTACATCATATCTCAATCTAGATCGCCGAATCGAGTCTGAGCGGGCCTCGATCAATACAGTTCTCTCTAAACAACCCCGCCATTACATTGTGTAGATGTAG
Organism: Metschnikowia noctiluminum; assembly: GCA_030578735.1. NCBI lineage: Eukaryota > Fungi > Ascomycota > Pichiomycetes > Serinales > Metschnikowiaceae > Metschnikowia > Metschnikowia noctiluminum. The sequence goes on along the minus strand of JAKTYO010000004.1, from coordinate 201,487 downwards.
CCCGAAAGGTGATTTTCTCCTTCTATGTTTTTTTTTCTCTAAACGCCGAATGTACATACCTGGCAGTGAACTCCTCGAAGGTCTCCTCATGATGCTCGTGGTTGTTGGCGTATGTTCTGATCTGAGGAACAGCCATTCTCACCATCGAAACACCGGAGGAGGTAGCATATCTAGGCAAGGACACAGGTCTGGCTCTGAGGGCCATACGTAAAGACGAAGAAAGCATGTTGTGGAATAGTTTTGCTTATTATGATAGAGTTAGCTAGGTGAGACTAGCACTGGCTGAAAATCATACGACAGTCGTGCGTGGACCGAAGAAGTAGAGGGTCTGGAAGCAACAGCTAGACAGCACTAAACAGATGCAATTCAGGTGAACATTGAAAAATAACCAATTTAAAAAGCCCTGTAATTATTTAAGTCCATAGCAATTAACGATTTTTTTCATTTTTAAGCAAGCAAAGGAGTCAACAGTGCCCCATAGCTTCTGACGACACTCGCAGCCAATAGAAAATGCGCAAATGTTACTGGCACTATCTAGGCCAATCGAGGTGGGTTCCGCGCACGACCTTCTTTTGTCTGTGAGCGCGGTGCTCGTAACTTTTTGCACCCAATGAGAGAGGAAGCATGACAAACATCCATACTTTTTGTTGTTTACACACTTTTGGTAGATTGTCCGATGCTGGCCGATGTGTGAGCGTATGGAATATTGTTAGTTGTGTAGAATCATGACATAACCTTCTTGCGCGAATCGTGTCTTCGCAATGGGCTTTACATCAAAGATTGGTTTTGAAAATGAATAAATAAAAAAAGATACCATCGCAAGTTTCTGCGTCAAATACCTCACATAGATTATCGAATATTGTACTTTTGAGATATTTGATACATCACCAAGCATTACCAGAAAGTTTTTCCAGTGTGTGAAGCTTGACTGATTCAGAGTCTTACTTTCAGATAAACATAACAGAAGCGATGGTCAGAAGCCAAACAGATCGTTGAATTTTTTAATTATAGTTTGCAAAGCACTGAATATTCAGATCACATTAACCCATTGAAGGCTTTATTCGATAGATTGTGCTCAAATAATGAGGTCAGTATTAGGGCTATAATTTTTTGGCTTCGGCCTTGTTTCTCTTATTTTGCAGCCGGAATTACCAGAAGCATACTTGTATTTGTCGAAGTTTTGTTCATTGCCATATATAAAGAATAAGCTATAAATCTAGCAAGCATGCTTCGCTATCGAAAAAGTCAGAAATCGTCAGCTTAAGCAACGACACAAGAGGAGTACCATCCTGTCTTAGTGGTGGCAGTCAACCAGTTGTCCTTGTTTGGGGCGGAGGTGGTCTTGGTAGAAGAAGATTGAGGAGCAGCCATTTTTGTAGGTAATGTTTGGGTTGAACTGAGAGAAAAATTAAAAAGTACGTCAATTCCTCACCTTATATACTTGATCTTCGAAATATGAATACGCTGAGAAGTCAGTGAGGTCATATCATTTTGATGTGTCGCGAGTGAGACGTTTTTGCCTAATTGAGTCGTGACAATGCCTCATGGACGGATACCAAGGATTTGTTATTCGCAAAATCATGCACCTTCATCTAACCTGCGGGCAAACCTTCAACAAAAAAACAGACGTGAGTTGCTTTTTCCCGATTTTGCTCAAGAACTCAGTGCAGATCGTGTTCAATGAGCGTAGTGATACAGAGACATGCTTGGGAAACGAGGCGCTCATGCACGTTTCATATCATGGTCTGAAACTGCCCATCATGCAGTAAAATGAATAAAGACAAGGTCTTCTAATTTTTCGGCATCTGAAAATCCTAAGTTTTTTTGTAAGGTGTGTGTTTTTTTTTTTTGCGGAAAGTTTCACATAAATTGTCACCTCGCCATTCAGACCAGAATATCATCACTCCAGATTCGGATTCACCAAGCTGTTTCCCGTTCTGTTTATCCCAGCATATAACCACAAAATACTCACAAAATACTCACACATATTGCCCCTCTATTCTTTTTTCTTTTCACCATATATCAGCATTCAAACAACATCTAGTCACATTTGGATTCGGCGCAAGATTAGAACGGCATTGTTGAAATTTGCTTCTCATGACAGGACTGATAATCTTCTTCACAGTTCTAACATCCTGTCGAAAAACAAAACAGATTAAGAAAAATGCCAAGGCTTTGGTGAAGACTAGAGCGCGAAGAAGCATTTCACGGAAAAAACCACCCGAAGTTCGGCTCTCCACACAACGTTAGCTGACACCAGGCTCGAAGACAAGCAATATAGTGCGACAGAAGAAGACATTGAGTGTGGATTTCGGCCTTAATGAGAAGCGCCAATACGAACATTTAAAGTCTTTTTTATTGAATCAAAAATACTCGATTTTGACAAAACTACTTGCCCCACCATTTCACCGAAAATCACTCAAAGCTAAAGGCTTGTCATTCGCGTTTATCCTTCCCACGTCTCGCTTGTGTATTTCGCGGTCAAATAACGCGAGACCATCACTAGATCAAATCACGTCTAATACAGAGTATTTGACATATCCTCCCGCGCAGTTTCAGACCACGCAGACCTTCGTCCGAAAGTCAATACAATTCGGGAATACTATTCCAGGCCCCCGGTATCTCTAATAATACCCATCATCCTTCGGAGAAGTCCTCTTCGAATGCTTTTCAATGCGAATCTAGCACTTTAAAATGCAAAAAGAAACTGATCACATCACTGTTGAGTACCCATGGAGAGATGCAACAGAAGGTCTGTCTATATACAACAACTCTGCAGACCACGTGGCCTCGAAAGCCTCTGACAATGACCACCAGCATGCCCCACATCACGAGGCCTTACCCCTGATACATCATATGAATGCATCCGGAGGAGAATTACATGAGAATCTTCCCCTGATGCCTTTGGCCAACCCACCAATGATACGAACGCAGCTTTCCTTAGGGGCAAACAATGGTAACTTCGACTTAACGGCTGGTATCCCGCCTGCAAGCAGCCACTTCACCGATACTATTGTAGACGGCTTAAACGCGAGAAACCAAATTCCTACATCAGAACCAAAGGGGGTCGGGATTACTCCCACGGACATGAATTTGAATCCAGAAAATCATCAAGGCGGAAAACCAAAGCACGTTTCCGGTACGAAGCGGGCGGCTCAAAACCGAAGTGCCCAAAAAGCGTTTCGGGAGCGAAGAGAAAAGTACGTGAAAGATCTCGAGATGAAAGCAGCTCAGGTATCTGATTTGCAAAAGACAATTGAGCAGCTCAAACATGAAAATGCCGAGCTACGAGACTACACATTGGCTTTACAAAATAGACTAATGGAATTGAATCCGGGCAGTTCTTCCTCGGTGTCGTAGGAGAAGAAATATTAATACATGAACGGAAGTGGGAGTGTGACAACCTGGATCTAGGCCGTTTTGAAGACATAGAAGGCATGTGTGCTTATTTTTCGCAATTGATCTGTAAGATTAGTTTATTGGCCTTTTTCGTGAAAATTTTCAAAAGTTTTTGACAGGACGCTTTTCAGTTTAGCGTTGGCTTCTTCTTTTTGCACGCTGACCAGCATTTTGGAGTCTTTTGCGTGGCCGCGGCTTTTTTTTTTTAAAGAAACATTTTATTATAGGACTTGTCTGGTTCTCAATCAACCATGTCGAATGGCATCTCCTCTAATTCATGAAATTACGATCACTTAAGAAAGTATTTTGGTAGATTTGTGCGACTGAAAAAGTATTTTCTGTCAATCACGATTTTGCTGATTTCTCTGACTTCCTTCTGGATCGACTACCTCGTGCAAGTTCAGCTCATTTACGTCGTGATTATCAAAGTCTCCAAACGCAGCCTCACGTGCGAAATCGCAATTGTGATGTCTCCTACACGCGAGGTGGTGGCCGAAACCGGCGCAATAAGAGGTAGGCATTTCTTAACCGACACTTCTCAAAATGGCCCTGGGGCTTGGGGCAAAGCCGCGAAACGCCGCTTAGATAGCCGGCCTGGCCTATCTCTTGCCTTAGCCAGATCGGGCAGCAAGAAAGCAAGAGGGCGGTCTCCCCATCCTCTCCCTGATTTTGAGCAATTCATTAGCACCACTTGGTTGATCGAATTATTGGCTTCATTTATTTTCGACTTAACCAGTTTGTCTTATTTATCAGCTGCGATTTCCCGAAGACACTTCTCGGATTTGCAGTGCTAAAAAGTACTCTTACGGGATTTTTGCAAAGCTTATTGGCACGGCGAGCTTTCGGCCAAGTGCGGATTCTCGGTCTGTTTTCTGGCAATTGCCGTTGTGGCCCTCTTGCCCTATAGAGCACTCGCGGCGGGGGGCGACATGATATTTGCCCTGATACGGCAATGCAAGAATCGAAACGCAAAGGCTCTCACAAGCTGAAATTCTTAAATTCTTCATGTCTAATATTATTCCACACGGGCCTAATCAGACAGTTTTTTGGTTACACGAATAGAAGGTGTTTGCGTAAGCCAATCGAATACTTGCTGTGAATCCATTCCTGATTTCACGGCCTCAAGTGTTTGATCAAAACGAAAAAAGACCCAGGCGTCATCACATAATTGTCAGAAGTGATCGATGGGATCGATGTATATTGCGGATATGGCGGCATCGCGGGTCTCGGCTTGCACCAGAATCCTTCGACACAGGCCCGAAGGCGGTGTTCCAGAATTGGAAAAAACGGCACTTGGGGGCCGCAACTATCAAATGCCGTGACTCAGGCCACGCGCGCCGCACCACCTATTTTCGCAATCAGTGCAACGGCATTAGAAAGCTTTTTCTCCCATCACACCTCGTAAATAATAGTTACGAATGCAGACGCCGCTGCCTTGACGTATGTCGAAGCTGACTCTGAATTCATGACTCGATCGATTTTGTACCACATTCTTTCCAATCCCTTGTCTTCTTTCTCCACTTTTGTGGTGATCATACTTGATTTTCTTCTGCACTGGCTTATAGCTGTAGGTCGATTCCAGCACTACTAAACACGGCGCAACAGTAGGCTAACATTGCCCTTAGAGCTGTTGGTCAGAAAGCCATTGCTAAAAAATTCATTCCTAGGACATTCACCAATCCCAAAAAATTGACTTTTACATTTCATAAGCTTTCAATGAAACCGTTTGAGCCTACAAAGCCACGCGCTCAAAACCCGATTATGCCTGGACTCTTCCCACCCATCAACCCATCGAGAAAAGAGGAGTTCAACCCCACGCTAGCAATGCCTTTCATAGTGGAGGAGCAGTCAAGTGTTGTATACGTATCCAAAGCTTATTGAGGTCGCAACGCGCATTAATAGAGGAATTTGGATGAAAAAAGTTCTGATAGATTGAGAAAAAACATTCGTTGCTATCACCAAGCCATGGCGGGCCATGTCAAGACAAAACTCTGGTAACGAAAGGAAGGACTTGTCTTTGAAATTCGTTTTGTTTGATGTGCTAGCGTTCTAGGTGATTTCTCGCGGACTCGGAAATCTGGGCCAGAGTTTTGCAAGCTTCTTTTTTCACACCAATTTATGAGCCACAGTATATTGTTAAAAAGAAAAATCATTACAACCCTGGCAAAGAACTGCCACAAAAATTGGACCTCAAGTCGCTCAGATAGCGCAATTGGTCAAAATTATTTGGTAGGATCGTGGTTGGATATGCCTCCCAGGCCAATGACCAATCCCGGAATTTTAGTCTCGCGCACTCAGAAGATAAATTCAGAGTATCGTCACTCTCAAAAGACAAAATTAATACTTCACATATATAAACGAATAGAATTAGAGAGCACTCGTAGCTACCCACTTAACAGATCGGTCTGTGCTTTGTTTTTTCTCGTAGAATATAAATATCAGCAAACCATCAATGCTCCTTCTTGCACCTGCCGACTTCACGGTATACCCCACGCGTAAACCACAGCACTAAGTAATTCACAGCGCGCAGCCTGAAAAAACCTTCTTCTACTATAGTGCAAGCCCAAGCATTGTTAGATAAGTTAAACTCGGACCGTCTCACCATCAATGAGTCTTAAATTTGCAAGGTTATTTTCCTCGCGGCCCAGAAATCTAGGGGTATGGACAGACCTCAGTAAAAGGCCACAGGCTCTCAAAATTGCTGACGAAACAGTGCGCCAAAGTGTTTTAGAAGGCATTCCTCCCTCTGGTCCTAAACTGCTTGAGCTAAGTGAGCAGCGAGAAGCGTACCATTCACCAGTCGCCATAGACGAAGTATTTGCAAGCGCCTACAAGGTGTTGGAGCAAGATTCTGCGGAGAAATACCAGCATTTGGAGGCTCACAAACTGCAGATGTCGGCCACAGAAGTAGAAAAAACACTCATTGCCGCTGAGCAGCACAACCCCGAGGTCCTATACAACGTCCGTTTTCAAGAAGACCAAATCGACCGTGCTCATCCTGTGTACCGCAAGTATTTGCAAGAAAAATGGGAACTGTATGATCTAATGGTGACGATGCAAAGGTTGGAACAACATCATGTAATCCCAGACACCTTGCCCACCGTGGAGCCCCGTGCAGACGTGCGTATCAAGTTTGGCCACAACGTCGAGCCCGAATTTGCCGACTGGGTCGTTCCAGGTACAAAGTTACCGGCGTTTGCCGTGGCCAGGCCTCCCACGATCCAAGTGCAAGAGTTCGAAACGGTGGAAAACTCCACAGGCTTATACACGGTGCTCTTGGTCAACCCGGATGTGCCAGACTTGGCGAAAAACTCGTTTCTGACGTCATTGAACCTCGGGTTACACAACGTGCCCCTCACTTTCACTGACAATACCATCAGTCCCGCTAAACTCCTCACAAACCCGGAGTATATCTTCCAGGAATACGAGCCGTTGGTCCCTGAAAAGAACACACCTACGCAGAGAGCGTGCTTGTGGGTCTTCAGACAGGCCAAAGCCTTGTCGAATGTGGAGTTTTCCAGTGCTCATTTCGACATCCGCAAGTTTGTGGCTGATCACGAACTCCACGCCGTCGGCGCCCATATGTGGAGACAAGAGTTCGATAGAAGTGTTGCTGCAGTGAGGAAACAGTATGGGCTTCCTAGAGGCCGGGTCTTTGACCCCGTGCGTGGCACCGAGCCATTAGTGTAAATAGCAGATGCAAGAGGACTGTATCATGGAGTATTGTTAGAGCCCAGGAACTAACCGAGAGTGTTTAATAATCATTTGGAAGTATTTGGTTTGAAGGCGAGCATTCTTTTATAAAAATCAAAGTGGTTCACGAAATGTCTCAGTAAGAAGTCTTTACTTGGCTGCTCAAGAAGGAAGAAATGGAAAGACCGTTCTTCAAGCAGTTCAAAACAATATGAAGAACTCTTTTTTATTTTTATTTTTTTTCTATTTTTATTTTTTTTTCTTGATTGAATCAAGGCTAAAGAAACAATTGCCTCAAACTTGACTATCTGTATATCCCGCATAGCACTTACAAGGACGGCAACCCCTCGAAGAGTATTGTCGTAGCATCAAGAAACCTCGCATCTCCAGTTTACCACAAGCTGAGGCTTAGGCCAGCCAATTCGTCTACACCTCAATGCAAATTATCAAACAAATTGATATCTGTTTGTGAGGCCTATCTTATTTTTTCGTTTTTAGAAAACTAATAAAACTCTAGCGCAGAATCAATCGTTCTTTTAGCGTACAGAAAATGACTACGACCTAGGAGATATCTAGAGTCCCGGCAAATTCGGGCCTATAAGTTCAACTCAATTTAGGGCCGCGCTTTTACTCAACTCTTGCATCCGCGAGCCTGGTCCTAAGTCTTGCGAAGTTGCGAACCATGGAAATCTTCAGATGGGATCTTATACCTGCTTCTTGATATACTCCAAACCCCGAATATTCTATAATTAGACAATCAGGAGTTTCTCACAACTGACACGACAATGTCTCTGGATTTTGCCTCTCAAAGATTTGAGCTCCGAGCGGCCAATCGTAGCGCCAAAGACGGTCAGCCTACGCTTCATTTAGCCACTAAATTGGACTCGTCTTTGAAAAAGAATAGCAGTTTCATCAAGAAAATCAGAGCCATCAATGCCGATTCGGCTTCCGCGATTTTGACCGAGATCTCGCTGTTGACGTTGGAGAAATATTTGAGTGAGATCACAGCCTCACTAGCTGAGGGAATTTTGAAACTATCGAAGGGAGACGACTTGAATGCCGCTGTGCTCGTCATTTGCGCCCTTTATCAAAGATTCGCTGAGTTGTTTCTGACGCCTTTTCTTGCTCATATGGTAAATGCTGCCGTGGAAAAAGACGACACAAACGCGTCGTTAAAGCAGAGAACCGCCTTGAAAGTCATATTCGAGTTGAATGTGCTTGAAGTCGCGTCTTTATTCAGTGACTGTGCCCCTGACTTATTGTGTGAACAAGCGGCAAAGCTCTATGCAAAATCAGGCTCCAGCGTCGTTGTGATCACGCTCTTAAAAGACGTTATGTCGTACAAATTGGACCTGGGATACGCATTGCCAGTAATCACAACCTTCCTTCGCAGGTACCAGCCTGTAATTAACGAGAGCTCGGAACTAATGCCAGAAACCATCCAGCAGCCTCTCCAGCAACTCTTCCGTGCGTATACTGCTCGTATATTGGAGTTGCGGCAGGCGTTGCATGCGAAATATTTGAAGCTCGCTCTTAATAGCAAGAAGGCCTCGATTCGTACCGGTATGATCTTGGCCGAGCACCAGGACCTAGTCGATGAAATTGCTGAACGCAAAAACTTCTTTGAATCTCACTCTGCACATCTTTGTGAGTTCTTGTCGTTTCAACTACCGGCTCTTGAGGAGACACGTGAGGCGGAATCTGAAAAGACAGATTCCGAGGGTCCAAAGCGCACCTGGTGGCACGATACAAAAGAACGCGAATTCTATCAGGAAGTGCCGAGCTACAAAGTGATTCTAGAGACTTTTGACAAAAAAAAGCTTCCTGACTCTGAGTATAGATCGATGAGCGAGGGCCTGAAAGTGAACCTCTTTTTGTCGCAGTTTGAAGCGCTTGTTGAAGCTAAGGATTTGGATCTCATGACAGTGATCATGCATACGTATCTCCCTTACAACAAAGCAACGAAAAACAGAGTCATAAGGTTCTTTGTCGAGGTGAAAAAAATTGATAACGTGAATCTCTACGCCCGATTCTTAAGTATGAATGCTGAGTTTTTTCCAGAAGTGATTGCTGATCTCATTGAAATGCTAGACCGTGGCTTCCGCTCCCAAATCCACTTCGATACCATAAACTTCAAAAACCTAGCGTTTTTCATCGAGCTCGTCAAATTCAAGTTGATCCCGAGTCATGTTGTTTTCCACAAAATCCGCAGAATGACGCTCAACATTCCTGGCACGAACAATGTAGATATCTTGCTGGTGTTCTACGAAAGATGTGGGAAGTTCTTGCTTTTCGAGCCGGAATATACTGAAACGACAAAAGAGATGCTTGACTTGCTACAAATGCAATCGAAGAGCGATCGACTACTGATTAATGAAAAACTCGCACTTTCCAACATGTTCTTGATTGTTGACTCCTTCACAAGCCCTATTCAAAAACAGGCACTGAAGGTGAATTTGACTGTCATGCAAGATTACATTCATCAATGTGTCAAAAAATTAGTCACTGCCACAAGTCATCTGGCCGCTTTTGAGTTGATCGGTGGTATTGACTTCACAAACGATATCGAGGCTCAAGAAACTTTGATCGACATATACACGAGGCCCGAAGACCTAGCCGGAGATCGTCTCCATATGTTGGCAGAGCTCTTTTATGCTATAGGCAAAACACACCGAACGATTCCACTTATTGTTGTTGAAGTTCTAACCGAGAAAATCACAAGGGGCCTCGAGCTAAACGATTACAGACACAACGTGGCGCGAGTGGCACAGGTCAAGCTCATTGCAGCTTTGTTCAATGCCAAAGTTTTGAACTTCAAAAGCGTTCTTGACTTGCTTTTCAAAATCTTATGCTATGGATATCCTAGTGACTTCCCCATGCCCACTGCCCAGCCTGTAATTGACCCCAAAGATAATTACTTCAGGATTCATCTAGCATGTGCGTTGTTCAAAGCAATTAATCTTCATCGAGTGAAATCGTTGGGCTTGCTCAATCTGGGAGTCAAGACCGCCGAAGGGTTCTTGGTGTTTCTTCAGTATTACTCGCTCTGCAAAGTCTTGCCGCTACCAAAAGATATCGAGTTCTCGTTGCTGAGTGTCTACACCAGTTTAGATGGAGTCTCAAAGTTTAAAATAAAGAGAGTCAACAATCTTGCTTCAGCCATGCAGTTGCTTCAGCAATACACCGTTGGGTTTGAACAAACAGACGGGCAGAAACCGCATGGAACAGACATCAACGGACGAAAGCGCGAAGGTGTAGAGTCTGTGGATTCCGAGGTCTCTACTTCTGAGCTGTCTGATTCAGAGGATGAAGACTTAGAAGATGAAAACAGTGACCTTACCGTCAAAGAAGGCGTTTCAGACACGGATGAACCGGCGAATAGCGACGGAAGAGAAAGGTCAACTAGTGAAGAGGATTCCGACGGCGAGTCCCTGGACAGCGATGCAGTATCCGACTTCGACGAAGCCGATGAGGAAGAACAACAGGCATTTCAGCTTCGATCGGCCGCTGCACGAAAAGAGGCTCAACGTATGGACAACGAAATCCAAAATCTTCTCAATGCCTCGACGGGCCAAAGCAGAACATCTGCTCCATTGAGAATGCCTGCTCCGTCGAGTCTTGTGACACAGGCGCAAGGCGAAAAGGGCCCTCCACAAGCGTTCAAGTTCTTGACAAAAGCCAATCGACTTCACGACTTGAATCTCCCGTCCAACAACAAGTTCACTGACAGAATCGTCATGGAACAGGCAGCGCAAAAGGCAAATCGGCAAAAGATTATCAGTCTTGTGGACAACATGTACGAAAGCTAGATTAGTTCTATAGATACATGGTGCAAACTAAATACAAAGGCTCGCAGAAAACAAGGGGTATTTTTTGTAACAATATTTTGGCGACATGTCATTTTGAAACCCGTCAACACTTCCGACAATCCTAGAGCACTTTTATCATAACTACAGTGACATCGTCCTCCTTGCCACCCATGTACCGTTGGCCAGTCAAGCGAGACAATTCCTGAGCAAATGCGCTGGGGTAATTTGGGTCTTTGGATACCTTGACAACTTCCTTCACGAGCTGGGATGAGACTTCCGACAAAGGCTTCTGCTGAGCAAACTGATCTTTCAAGAATATCTCGATGTCCTGTGGAATCACGTTATCGGTGACACCATCCGTGGCAAAAACCACCACATCGTCCTTCTGAAGATCCCACGCATACTCGTCACACATGTCGGGGGTGTCGATAATGTATCTTTTGCCTTGAAGCTCGGCCTGGCGCAAGATTTGCTTGGGGATTTTCGCCAACTGATAAGGGGTGTTGAAGTTGTGTGTCTGGAACAGCGTTTCTTCCACAAGCTTATGGTTTCTGAACACGCCGCACCACGAGTCACCCAAATTTGCAACACGAAGCTTTCTGTCCGGCGTAAGCACTCCGAAACACGCAGTGGTGCCGCCAATTTCCACTTTGGGCGACTTCTGGATCTCATGGAATGCGTTGGAGAGCAATTCTTTGGGCGAAACGTCGGTTTTCGACTGCGTTTTTTCGAACTGCGTTTTCGCTGCATGGCACAATTCACGCAGAATCGCACTGGAGTCGTAGCCGGCCTCGGCCCAGCCGCCTACTCCGTCAGCGACACCTACTGCTATGTATCCGTCCTCACCCTGAACAGAAACGAACAAATTGTCCTCGCCCAGCGGCAGTAGCGTGGCGGGCGCCGGGGCCAGCAGCTTACGCTTGAACACGTTGGTTTGTTCACGGTTTTTGGGCTGGAACAGAACCGCAATCTGGTACGAAATGAGCTTGTCAAAAGACGTCTTGTCGTAGTTGTATGCCGTGGACAAGGCCGAGTTGGCCGCCGACGCCGCTGCTGCGTCAGCACTTCCTGGGCCCGTCCAGTCGGTTTCCGGCCCTTTGGCACCGGCATTCTGCTGGTTCTGGGTGTTTCGGGCACTGAAGAAAAAGGTTCGTTTAGCTGATAGGCCTGCAGCAGAGAGGGCCGGTTTGCCCCAGCGCATGGCGCCCATTCGCGGCAAGTTTGTCACGAGCATGGCCAAAATGAAAATAAGGAGCGGTGCTAAGATGAAGACTCGAGACCCCGGGCTCCGTTTACTGGTCTGTGTGTTGAGATCAGCACTGGGTGACTTATCTATGGGCTTCATGTAGATGCTAGGGCCGGATTCCGTCATGCGCGCTCTCAGCATGTGGGGCGATTTTGGTGCGGGTCCTGATCAAAGCTGGGCCAGAGCCAGGGCGAGCGAGAGAAGGAAAGGGTCAAGGCCACGCCAAGGCTAGGGCGGAAACATGTAGAGGTTATGCCAACTTGGCACTTGCCAAGAGCGACTTATTCTTACTTATTCTTACTTATTTCAGGCGACGGGGTCTGGCATGGCCTGCGTCCGGACACTTAAATTGAATTCATTCTTCGGACTTTTGGCAACCATTTAGCAACCATTTATTGCACCATGCTGTTTACTTGGTCATTTGAGACTTTCCTGATTACACACAGCCACACTATTGGAGATCGAGTAGGTGGATAATTTATAGATACGCTTGAATTTATCAGGTTTTCCGGGAATTGACTTAAAGGATTGTGTCTCTTGATCATTTTGTTTTATTGGGAACTGTGTTAATGGTCTTGCTGTGAAAACACTGAAACGATTTGGCAGAGCAAGATCAATCACACTTAACTCGCAACAGCAGACCGCGACTCGATATAATGATAAAATAGGGCAACCGCGTGAGTCCGGCTGCAAACGCTCAGTCCACCTGGAAGCGCACTTACGTGAAGCACTCACGGATGTGCCTTACTGTCTGATCCTTTTTGAGGTGGTTTCTTAAAATTGTATGGCATGACCTATAGACTCCTACTTCGGCTTACTATCGATACTGATGTCTGCTATCGGAACTTTTAGATACTTCAATTGACCTCATGCAAATCGGGCCCCCTTTTTACTAATTTTTGAGCGTCAGAATCACTTTACATCAACAGTCACGAGTGCGACAGCATGATTCACTTTTGTTCTTTTGAGACACCACGCTCCATTTTTTCGCTGCTACCTTGTTACTTGTTCGCTACCTTGCTACTACCTCGCTTTTACCTCGCTACTACCTTGCTACTACCTCTTCTTTGACGAAGGAAGTTTGAAACGGCTCTGGGTTCATAACTCTGTAAATATAGAGAACTTAATGGAACAATGCAAACTAAACTTAATGCACGCTTTTTATTTAAAATAGCTTCTCCTCTCAAAAGCACGCCTAAAATATCGCCTGGTAGCTCCTCCAGAGAAATTTGGTTGCAACATGCCTAGTGAAACTCCTGAAATAAATAGTAGAAGTAGCTTTGGTATCTTGGCAGGCTACAAATGTCCCGATGCTGCACTATTGAGGTAAATCGACGAACAGAATAAAAATTTTTCTTGCCCCTTCGCAAAGTCCAGCCCATTCTATTTGCTCATCATCGCAAAGATAGAAAATTCTTGACTTTCTGTAGGCTAGCCTCGCTCCATGATCGCGGCTGAGTGTCTGTTCCAAAGAAATTCCAGGTCTCGGATGCTCCGTTAGTGTGAGCTGGCTTGACTGGTCTAAGCTCAAATAAGAATGAGACCTGACTGCTTTAATGAGACTGTTTTGTTGAATTTCAAAGGTGGTTCCAGGATTCGATGCCACAAGCATGCCGTCTTTGGCCCCCAAGAAACTTCCGGTGTATGAGCCGTCGAGGTGTTGGATCAAAAATGTCCCGTGTCTCATAGACTTTTGGGAAATAGCGCATGCAAAAAACAAGAAGTAGGCTACTTTCCCCATTCTGATCAATCAGGTTGCTGTCTGGCTCGATAACTCAATCACTGGCCCTTGCTCTCGATTTGAACAAACTTAGATACAAAGTATCTTTAGTAGAAAGAGGAGGAAGTAATCTACTTTTTCGAGCTACCTAGATAGGAAAAAATAACCAAATGAAAAGCAGATACTAGTTGGAATCACAAACTGCAAATTTGTGTGGTAGGCACCTGATTTTACAGCTACATTCGGAAATTTTCAGCCTTTTCAGAGGAAACGGATTTAAATAGGTCATAATACAAAGAAGATTGAAAAATAATAGGAAATAAAGGGGTGGCAAACTTGAAGCAGACTGAAGAAAATACTTGTAGATCAAGGATATAAGATTTGTTTCATATTTCATGTATTATGATACTGGTAAATGCAAAGCACTAGACCAAAGAGCCTTTGTGAATGATCTTATTTTGGCAAAACCATCGGATATACAGAGAATATATGCCTTTTCTCTAGTGAGAGGTGCATTAAGTTCAACGGCTTCCTCGATGTAAGTCTCTGCTGAGATCTACTGATTTGTTGCTTCAGGATTCAAAAAACATCTTTTGAAGAGCGAGAAGACCCCAAAATTTAGCTTATGGCTTCTCTTTCGACAACGCACCGCCCTCTCTTGTGTCGAGACACCTCTGAGGGCAAAATTTCCTAGACAAAAAGAGATCCTTATCGGAAAAGTGATTTTGCAAAGAGAGAAGGGTGTTTTTTGCCTTTAAAAATTGAGTTTCAAATGCTCTGCGTGTTCCATGTTGTACTCCCGAAAGATCCTGGAAGCGATCATACCAAAACACAAGTATCAGCATGAGGCTCAGCACCAGATCATAGTTGTATCTCTCCTTCGGATCGAGCTGCCCGTCTATTTCAAAGAACTTCAACAAGCGAATATTGAGCTCTACTACTTTGTAGAGTAAACGGTTTCCGGGTGCTCCTAGATCGCTGTATTGTAAGAGCAACTCAGAAAAATTCCACATGATTTCAAATTGATCTGCGACGAATTTGATCTTCTCTGTGAGCTTTTCAAGTGAAGATTCCTGACATCCGTTTCTTTGGAGTCGCGATATATCGTGCCGTATTCCACTAGCTTCTGAGCAAAAGTTTTTCACTTCAAAAGATTCTTCTGATATGAAGCTCTTAAGACGTTTAAAAACTTGTTGGAGATTAGTCTCACAAGCGTCAAATGCATGAGACAGGTCTGGGGAGATTAATGTTTGGATATTCGTGAAGGGGTTCGATTCATATTGTTCCTGTTTGGCAAAACTTTTAACGAAATTCTCATGTGGCCTGGTCATAAAGAGAGCATTTTCGGCAAAGATAATGCTTATTTGCGAGAAAAAATATACTAGTGTTCCAAATGGCATGAATGATGAAGAACGGGCCGCTTTCAAATGAGTCGGTACCCACCTAGGCTTTTTAAAGCAAGTCCCGGGGATAAAATATTTCCTTAAAATGATCCCTGAGAAGGAGTTTGGGGGAAACTTTTTCAGCATTTTGTGTCAGCCTAGCGTTTTGCCCAACCGGGTTTCTTCCAGAAAAACGCAGTTTTGCGAATTGGACAAGTACTCCATTGTGCTTTGAAAGACCCCCTCCCTGTCAATTTGCGTCTAAGCTCCAATCACCTTTTTCAAGAAGTTCGCTTATTTAGATCAAAGGATCTTAATTGGCTCAAAGATCTTGACCTAGTACTAAATCCGCAACTAAAATTGGCGCAAGCTCATGTCACTTTGCCGTCTCTCGGTATATTTTCCAGCACAAGTTTTATAACAATACCAATTTCAGATCCAAATTGAGACAAAGCAGGCCCTAGATAAAAAAGCAAGTCCTTTTTTACTAGAATATACTCGAGATTCTATCTCCGGGCAGTCTGCTGGCCAACAATGGGGGCGACGGCTCAGCCTTCTTAGGTATACGCCAGTGGCTCATCAAACGAGCAAACATGTTATTTGGCTTTTCCCCGAGATTTGTTTTCACTGATCCGTGTGACTTCTGGCGTAAGTTCCAGCGTCTGGAACCCGAGCCCTGGAGTGTTTGAGAAACGCCATGCAGCATGACTAGCCCATCTATAGACACGTTCCTTGTCTTTTTCAGTCGCTTGAACTGCTCAGCTAGCCACTTAACCAAGTCCAGGGGGTGCTTGCTAGGTTCTTGAACATCTATTGCAAGCATCAGTTCGGTAAAAGAGTTTTCATCTGTACCTGACTCCTCTGCTTCGACACCTGAAAGCCTTGCTATGTGAATGCCTTGCAGCACCTCAATATCGTCCATTAGTCGCCGATATCGGCTCAAGATTTCCAGGTCACGCAATGGTATTCCCATGTTTGAGCCAGGTATGACTTGCGGGTTCAGCTCTCCGGAATCTGTATTCAATATTGGCTCGAATCCCGTTTGAGGCGGCGATGGGCTCAATAACTGGCTCAAAGTAAACGAAACGACGTCCGTTTCAGGCGTTTCCTCTTCTATCACTTTTCGTTTGGGCCGAAGGGATAATTCGGAAACTTGCGACAGCAGGAAAGAGTCGCTGAGCCCAGACAGATAAACCTCGAGAGGAGTCGAGACCTCTGACTGGAGCCCTCCATCTCTTTGCCTGCGAAGATCAAGGAAATCTCGTATGATAGAATTGTCATAGCGCGATGCTGAGATGAAGTGCGCTTCTGAAGCTGTAAAATAATCAATCGGCAGTGTCATGTTAGTCCCAACTCTCACAACCAACAGTAAAAAATAAGATATATAAGCAACCGACAAGCAATGGAGATGGATGGAGACAATGCACTATTAAGGCTTCTTGATACAAGCATGAAACGAGGCTCGGTTCTCTTTTCTTGATGAGATCTGCCTGAGCATACTTTTCGGATCATTCAAAATACACGCTCTGACTGAAATAGGTGCAAAATTTGTCACTGTCACGAGTGCTCTGCTGGAGTGGAAACCGATTGCAGCCGCAGTGAAACTTCGCAGCCACGCCTCTGGCTTAGCAAGACAGGGCAACGGGGCGCGCTCTAAGAATGCGAAATAAACAGGTGAAAAGACAAGCATGATTACGATTGGGATTGCAAGTTGGGGCAGTTTCGAAACCTTCTCAAGGCCGAAAATTGAATATTATCCAGTTGTTAGATCTCCTCTGTTTCAGGTCTGTAATTGGCCGGAAATACATCTGTGAGTTAGGTGCGATGTTTGTTCTGCGCTGACTTTCCAGAAAACAAAAATTTAAAAAAAATTTCTCGTGCGAGAGAAGAAATCACAGGATTGAGGCCACGCATCACAACATAATTCTTCCTCGGAGTAATACAAAAAAAAACTACAATGGTCGTGGGTAAAGCGGAAAGACTCAAAACTATAGAAATAAATAGATTTTAAGTCAAATATGTCCGCTTCGTGAACTTTGAACCCGAATTTAGTACACTACTCTGGCCAAGGCAATCAATGATGAGTAAATGGATGCTGACTCAAATTGCAAGCTAAAACCGACCCATCCTTTTGGAATAGAACGAGAGGCTGAAACGTGACGATTTTAGGTTTTTGAGTAACAAAATCATGACCACGTTTGGAAAAGAGAAAAATCAAAACGAAGAAAAAGTCTTCTCATCAGGATCAGAAAAGAACTTAGGCTAATGTAACAAGAGGAACAGTGCGCCGTTGCGGCACGGGTGGCAGTGGATTAAGAAACAGGCCACGGCTTGCTCTAATTGAGCCTTTTCCTCAGCCCACCCCGACGACCCAAAATTGCTTCAATCACAAACAATCAGAAAAGTCACACCCAATGATCCAAACTTCACTAATATCCCCTATTTCCAGCAATCATAAATATTTCCTTCGAGTAGTGGTCCCTTAATCCTGCACACACACACGCACGCACGCACACACACACGGGTCAGGACCGGTCAGGTTGGTTCCTCTGCGTCGTGTCCAATCAAAATACGCAGCACTGGGAAACTCGCGAAAAAAAAAGGTTGAACATTCAAACTGAGATCTCATTTAGAAAAGTTCCAACCAATCCACACATAATGTCTACTTTCAACGTTGTTAGATACTCGCTTCTCGGTGCTGGTGTGGTCTACGGATTTGCCCACAGACACAACTTGGAGCTGGCCCACGAGCAACAGCAAAAATTGGAGCAATGGAAGAAAGAAGAGAAGTTGATCAAGCAAGCTAAGGCCGAGTATGCCAAGTTGAACCCTCCTCAAGAGAAGGTTTCCGCCCCTGCTTCCAGCAGCATCAACTTCGAGGACCCCAACTTGGACTTTGGCCTGGTCTTGGAGTCCTTGGTGCAAAAGTTGCAGTAAGTTAGCAAAGCTGAGAGGACTTTTATTAGAAAAGTCCAAGATAGTGAGAAAGCAAGTTACGTGGAAGAATTAGGAGAAAAAATGATCGGCTGCAACTTCACCAGCAGGTGTTGGGCAGTATTGTGCCGATCGGCCCAGAACACCATTTCACAGTGCTGAGATGCGTTCGAACATATGTAAAAATACAGATATATTCATGAAACCATCGGAGATCGGAGGAAACCCCGTGTAATCTGGAAACTCAAGCCAGCCACCTTGATTGTATTTTCAGCTTGGTGTATTAGAGATGTAGAGTAGACGAACGAGGGCTTTTCTGAGTGAGGTTTATGATGTTCAAGCTGGCTTTCAACATGAAGTAGAAGATGGTCCAAAGGATGTTTTAATTTTTGATGATGAGCTGATTTTTTACGTTTGTTAAGCTTGACGCTCACGATTTGTCGTACTTTTCGGCTTTGCACTCTCATAATTCTCCTGGAAATCATATTTGTAATTATACATTCTTTGATGTATTGATCAAGGAGAGCCTCTTGTGGCCCAAGAGTAACAATTGTATACATGACCATTGACTATCAGCAATTTTCCGCATTGAAGAGAAACAATTGGGAGGACAAAGTTTTTTTTAAAAAGCGAAAAAGGAGCTCTCTCAAAATTTTTTGATGAGCTTCAGCTCCAGGCAAATTTACCAAACCGAACCAGCTACTCGGAGCACCGAACTCCAGAAATAAATTTTGTATCTTCATGTCCCGGGATCTGAGGCAGTCATGTGGAGCTCTGTCACGTGACTTTCGTCACTTATCAGCCGTGCCGTGTTTGATTTACAACTGATGATTAGCTTAATCGTTTCCCGAATATGCAACACGATCATGACGGCTCTCCAGAATCCGTGACGCCAAAGAATAAGGACAAATTGCCTGTAAACAAAACGCTCTCTCTGATAGACACTGAGCCTGAGATCTCTGAACTCACACAGAATTCTTATGCGTGCCCTATATGCGGAGAAAGCATTATTACATTATCCCAATTGAACCGCCACATAGATGACTCACACGGCCATGATTCCGAATTTTCAGTAACGAGTAGTTCAGGCTCTCTCAGGGACTTTCTGCATGGAAAAGAGCCAAAGACGGAAAGATCCACCCCGCAAAAGCGAAGTCTAAAACTCGATCTCCATGAAAACACATCCAGGTTCAGTCTAAGCGAATACGGCGACAGAGACGAAATCATCAACTCAAAAAAGTTGTCGCGCAAACACTGGAAACATCTCGCACAAAAAAGCCTGCAAATATGTGCAATGCCGAAATGCAAGAACGTGCTCAATGTTAAGAACGGTGTGGTAAACTGCCGCAAGTGTGGCGATCTCTTCTGCTTTCAACATACCCTGTTTGTGGCTCGACTCAGCAACGGGCTGTGCGTTTCAAATCAAAATTCTAGTCTTCCAATCTTTGACTCAGTAAACGGAGCCTTGGCTAAAGTATGTGAAAAGTGCTATCTGGCCAAGCCGGCTATCAAATTCGGGACACAAGCCAACTCAGTAAATTTGACAGACGAGTTCATGGTGAAAAGACGGCTCAATGTGGATAAAAGGAATTTGGCTCGCATCACCATACGCGCCAGATTTCTCAAGCTCGTGGAGTTGCACTCCCTCAGTTACTTATACCACATCCAGAAAAGCACCTCTGTTCTGCTGTTTCTAGAATCATTTGCAAAACCTGTACAGTACTCAAAAGAGCAAATGCTTATTGCAGAAAGTGAAATTGTGGGTACAGAAAACTGGCAGGCCGATGAAGATGCCTCTCATTGCAAGCTTTGCTATATTAAATTTGGGCTTTTGGTACGCAAACACCACTGCCGGCTCTGCGGGAGCGTGGTCAATGACGGGTCCTTTAGTCTGGATAATCCTGCAGAGTTTTGCTCGGCCCAGGTTCCTATCAGTCTTCTTTTGACGAAGCTAAGCTCCTTGAATTATCCGCCTGTGGTCAAAACAAACTGGGATATTCTAATTCAGACAGGAAAGCAAGCTTCGTTAGCCTCGAGTGGGTTTCTGGTCAGAGTGTGCAAAACATGTAAAAACCAGCTTCTTCACACCTCACCAGTTAAGTACTTGCAGGACTCAAAAGAGGCAGCAAATGTGCTTGATGCATACGATCAGGTCTTGGCACTAAAGGCCACCATCACACATACCATGGGCCGTTACAAAGCGCTTGTGGAGAAAAATCAAGAGGCGCAAAACCATCAGATCAATAGGCTCAGGATCCGCTTACGAAAAGCAGTGAAAGATCTAGAGATAATGGTGAACGCCTTCATGAACAGTTTCTTTGCCATTGACCCGTCTCTGAAAAAGTTGGCGCCCATTCATAGTTCCAGTCTTGTTACCAACATATACAAGGCTCTGACGGCGTATCTACAGGAATCGATTCTAGAACTCAAGCGTCTAAATGACAGTTTCCAGGTCTCCGAAAATTCGAAGTTGGCAGGCCAATTGACCAATGTTGCAAGCGTAGACTGCACGCCTCAATCCAGTTCACTGCTCTCGACCACTATGCTGCCAACACCGAATCCTCGACTCACCAAAAAACAGATACGAGAACTAAGGGAGCAGCTTATGGTTACCAGTGAACAGAAATTTATTATTGAAAATTTAATGGAAGACGTGAAAAGAAAAAGGAAATTTGACGAGTTGGTACCCTTGGATGAGAACAGAAAAGAGTTGTCAAATAAAATCGCCGAGTTGACGGAAGAGCTTGGCGAGTATGCTTTTTGACTATGGAAGAACTCATTTTTCATGGAAGCCTGCAGCTAAATGGTTGGGGCTAAAAGATAAACTTTACGCTCTCGAAAGACTATCAGGAAAATGTTCACAACGGCAACCACCGCCTAGTCGCCCCCAAATTTTCAGATTTAGCTTAGCGTTTGAGTCCCCGCATTTCGAGCCACCTCAAAGGAAGCTGTCAGACCCGACTTGTGAGTTGAGAATTGAACTGTCTCCCGCCACATGTTTGTGCATTTAACCAGCCACGAAAAAGCGAGCAGCATCATTTACAGTCTTGACTAGTGGAACACGTAGTCCCTCTTTGATTTCCTTCAAAAGCAGATTCCGAAAGATTAAAACTTTCGAGAAATATATACACAGGCAAATTGGTGACTATACTCAACCTTTCGAGAACTCTTGGGTCCAAAAAACCACAAATCTGGGGTAAAACGTGATTTCAATCGCAATTCGTGGGGGTCCGTGGGGGTGTCGTAAAGTGATTGCGGGGTGGCGCGGGGGACTCGACTCATCCAACAAAGATGTCAATGAAGGCACCAATTCATCCATTGAAAAATAATGAGAAATTTGAAGAAAAAACATCAAGCACATCAATCAAGCAGCACCAGAAGATCTTTTGCCCTCCCGAACTTTTTTGAGTAATGCTACTTTTGGTACTTCCCACAACACTCCAATATCTGTAGTGGCTGTCCCCCACTGTGCGTGGGGGCACTCTCTTGTGGGGGGTGGGCGCGGATCGCAAGCGATGGTTGCGCACCTTGGGGCCGCATCTCATCCTGCGTCAGAGATGCTAAAGACAAGAGCGCTCCACTTAAACTGGTTTCTTATATAAGTACAGGGTTTCCCAAGATCTTGCTGATTTTGAAAATTATATCACATCATTTTGCCTCAGCTCGCAGGGTCATATCTGAAAAATAAAAAGCTTCAGACGTGAACAGAAGCAAGAGTAAGAGGAACGCAAATCTGAAGAAGAAAAAGATCAGACAGGAAAGAAATATCAGGCAACGAACACCAAGGTCCCTCACTCTTGTTTGCCATCACTTCTACACAACGCGCATCACTGTGATTTTCCACCTTAGGTCAAGCGGAAATGAACCCAAAAGGAAGCTTGAGCTCTAAGGATACCGACGACAGGTCGTCAGAACTTGACGTGACACCATATGAAAAAAAAGAGCAGAGAAGCACGCTTCAGCAGCTCAAAGACGCGATTCTTTTGAAGAATTTGCTCGAAAAAGTCGAGGATAGGCCAACTCCTCCACAGGTTTACAATTGGCGGATCTATTTCACTGCTTTGATCTCTTCTGCAGCTGCTATCATCATTGGATATGATGGAGGTTTCATTGGAGGAACAGTAGCTCTCCCCTCCTTTCTCCGTGAGTTTGGTCTTGACCGAATGACGGAATCGCACCGGGGCCTGATCGTTTCAAACGTCATTTCTGTGTTCCACGCGGGGTGTTTCTTCGGCTCATTGATCTCGTATCCTTTTTCGTACTATCTCGGCAGAAAAATTCCGCTCATGATGGCCGCCACGACCATCACTATCGGGTCTGCAATCATGTTGGCTGCGAATTCATCAACGGGATTGGGTCCTATCTACGCTGGCCGTGTGATTGCTGGACTTGCCGTTGGCTTTTCTACGAATTTGACCCCGGTCTACTTGAGTGAAATCAGTCCTCCAGCCGTCCGTGGACGTGTCATTGCGTTATATGAGATTGGATGGAGAATTGGAGACTTGGTCGGATTTTGGATCAATTATGGTATCGACTCGCATATTCCAAGCTCAAAAAAACAGTGGTTTATTCCATTCGCCGTCCAGCTCATTCCAAGCGGCATGTTTTTGGCCGGTGCAGTGATCATGAAAGAGTCCCCTAGATGGCTTTTATCGGTAAACGAGCACGATAAGGCGATTGAGAACTTGACCTGGTTCAGAAACTTGCCGGAAAGTGACGAATACATCATTTTCGAGGTTAACCAAGTGAAAGAATCGATCGAGAACCAACGGGCAAAAGTCGGTTTGGGCTTGTTTGATCCATTCAAGCAAATCTTCTGCAGCGGCGACTACAACGTGCTTTACCGAATGCTTCTCACGTGCACGTTGTTTCTTTTCCAGAATTTCTTAGGTATCCAGTCGATCAACTATTACTCGCCCAAGATCTTTGCCAGTTTGGGGGTCAAGGGGACCAACGCCACGTTGTTCTCTACAGGAATGTTTGGGGTGGTGAAAACAGTGGTGACGATGATCTACGTTTTGGTCATCGTCGACTCTTTTGGACGTAGAAAGGCTTTCATGTGCTCTTCGACCGTGTGCGCCATTTGTTTCTGGTACATCGGCTCATACTTGAAAGTGAATGACCCCACAAAGCCTGGAGTGGAGGCGGGTCCTGGAGGCACTGCTGCTATTGTGATGATGTATGTGTGGATTGCATCGTTCATTGCAGCTTGGTCCGGTGGGCCTTTTGTTGTTGGAAGTGAAGTCTTCGACCAAAACATCAGATCGTTCGTGCAAGCCATCAACTCTGCTGTGTCGTGGGTACCTATTTTCGTGATGTCGAGGTTCACTACGCTCATGATCGAGAAGATGCAGTACGGAATTTACTTCTTCTTTGCCTCGTTGGCTGTGCTTTCGATCCCCTTTGTGTTCTTCTGCATCCCTGAAACAAAGGGTATTGCCTTGGAGGACATGGACAAGTTGTTTGATAGATCGATTCCCGCCAGGAGAGCACATCATTTTGTGATCTCGGGTGCCAGAGAAGACGCCCAGAGAGCCATGGACGAAAACAAGAACTTGTTCAAAATGGACACCAACAAATCCAAAGGTATCGAGCAGGTCGAAGATATCGAGGATGTCAGAAATGCCAATTTACTCCAGGAAAAAGTGTAGCAAGGTTACACAAGGCACAATCTTAGACTAGAAATGCTGTATTTGATGCTAATTTATTTAATTAATGCGAAAAACGACACAACCCAACCCGATTCGTACATTTCTCTAGTTCTGACCTAAATCAAGCCACTGAGAGTCAATTTTTCCAAAAATGGGGAAAGATCGTCTTTTCTGATCTCGATAATGGAGGAGTCGAAACTATTGATTCGAACCTTTGCGCCCGACGTGGCAGCGACTTTCTGGAACGCCACGCTGAACGTATTGAGTCGAGTCATGAGCGTAGACTCGCCACCTCTTCTATCTCCCGATGACTGCTTGGATAGTTTGATCTTCGTCGAGGTATCCAAGCCTCTAGGATATTTGGGCGCTAGCCCAATGACAAGGTAAGTGTCGCTGACCTGATCCAAACTTGCGACTACTAGCGGCTTCAAGACATTTGACTTGAGGTTGTCGTCTTTTTTTGCGAAAAAGTTGAGAAGCTCTGCCTCGTTGATGTTTTCCAAAAGCCAGTTCCCTAGTTTGGACAATATTAACGGGTTGTTGAATAGCTGGAGGTCAGGGATTGCGCCGTCATTAAGCACACATAATCTGTAGATACGTAGATTCTTAATGAGGCTCCGCTCCAACACAGACATGCCCGTGCGGAAAATGATCTGTTGCATGTTTTTCGCACTTTCGAGCCCATGCACTAGTAGGTCAAAGCCCTTGAGTTTTCTAAGGCTTCCAACACCTGGGTTGAGGTTGGAAGACACAATTCGAGAGGCCTTGCCGTGAGTGGTCATATTGAGCGCATCCCAGGAAGACCAGAAATTGACGACCCATAATTTCTCCTTCATTTCGATTCTCGAGCTGATTTCGTCTGCCTCGGTGAGCGGATCCTCGCCTCGCTTCTTGAGCGAATCGCCAAGTGCTCGATCGTCCGATTCTAGCAATGCCGTTAAGGCCTCTACGCATTCCATGGCAGAAAGCTGGCCCATGAACCCGAAGGTCCGCACAAAACCCTCCCGCACAACCCCTTCAAGGCCGTATTGCGGTAGATACTTGTTGAATATCACCGGAAGATGTTTTTTCACTGTGATGTCCATGTACAACCATTTTTGCTGGGCGACAGAGAGCGAAATCCCCATTTTCGCAAACATCTTGTGGAGTTTCTTCTTGCCGTCCTCTCGCCAGAGATTGAGCTTGGAGTTCACGAGCGACGAGTAGAAGAACGAGTCATAGAGAGTCCAGTGCCTGAGAAGAAAAAGGTGGTAATCCTTATCAATGGCAAGCGTCGTCAGATCTGCCGATCTCTCCATCGTGGCGTTTGAAGGGCTCAATCGATGGACCTCCTCCTTGTACAACGGCTGGATTTTATCGTATACTTCCGGGTGTAGCCTGTCTAGAGACGAGAGTCCAATGATGGAGAGCCAGAGGTTCTCGATATTCGTCTCACCAATCGTGGCAAGTAACGCGTATATGATGGCGGTGCTTGCAGTAAAAACAGCTGTTCCTTGGTTGTAGTAGTTTTCCAAAACCTCTTCGCTGGACCGGATCTCGGTTCGTCTCTGTCGTTTGAGTTTATGTGCACTGGCTTCTTCACGCTTCCGCTTGCGGACTTCGATGGCCTCTGCGTCCGAGTCATCCTCGCTCTCACGGTTGATGGTGCCACTCTTCAGTTTGCGCGAGATGGGGTTTTTCATATCATCTTCCTCGTCTTCCCCGTTTTCTCCATCCTCTTCGACTGTGTCTGTATCTGAGATCTCATCTGAGTCGGCGTCGGTCTCTGACTCGTGGTCTGAGGCGTCCACAAGCTTCTGGTAGCTGTCGCGCTCGACCGAGAGGTGTTTTTCGATGAATCCGTCGTCAAAGCACACCACCATCTCCAGTCCAAAGATGTTATCCAAATTCCAGGGCCTGCTGCCGTCCACAACGTAAATCTTGCGGCGGAAACTCGGCCCGCGCAGCTGGTGCTGCAAGTCCAAGTCGTCCAAGTAGTCGGTGGCGCTATAATCCTCCTCAGAAGAAACGATGTACTCGTTAGGGTCGATCTCGAAAAACGACTCGAGGTCAATCATCGCACCGCATCCAATCAACATCACGTTGGCCACGTCGGCGTCTAGTTTCAGATAGTGGTCCTTCAAGTCTGCATACCCGACCACAGGGATCAACTGGTACAGTATAAGCGATTTTTTGAGCACAAGACTGAGCACTTTAGCCGTGCAAATGCTGTCGATGCTCAAACAAGACACAAACAATATGAGTTTGCACGTCAGATGCAGCGACGACGTGCGCTTGATCTCGTTGAACGCATGGCCATACTGAGCGGGGTTTATGTGCATTGGCCAGGGTGAAAATTATGGGGCTCACTGGATATTCCACTGAATATTTGAGTGTGTCAATAAGGTTTTTAAGTGCTATATCTGCGATGGTGTATTGTACTTTGGAGCTTGATGATACTGAACTTCGGTGCAGGCAGACATGTTGCCGGTGATCTGAGTGTGATGTGCAGGACAGAGCTTAGCCGTAAAGTTGTGGGTGGGCTTATCGGGCACGCGCTGGGTTTTAAGTGTGTTGATTTATCAAGCGTTTGATTTGGGGTGATTGATTTAGGGATCATCTAAGAAATCACTGAAAATATGGGGAGAGCGTGCTTTTTGGTATGGGCTGAAGACCTAACTCCTGGACCTCGCATTGCCATAGTAGAATGAAAGGTAGGAAGACGCGTTGCGGCGCGCGCTTGCATTTAGCAGGCTGAGGCAATTCCAGCGACGCGTATAAGATAAGTAGGGAAATTAAGAAATGAGACAGAATTTTTCTTTTATGATACTTACTTTCTTGTAGAGAGAACAGTAAGAAAGGACGAGGCTGTGACGAAAGGGCACGATATTCATTCAGAACGACCTTGTGCCATACTGTGGTTATTCGCGAGGCTTTGGGGCCAGAGTGCTAAACATTGAAGATGAGTGCACGTGACCAGAGAGACGTTTGTCGCGTGCTTGCAGCCGCCAGTTGCCGCAGTAGTCCTTTATTTACAATTGTCATATTTAGCTAGGAACTCTGGGTGAACAAAGCGGGGAAATAACGATCATTTCCACATCCTGTGGCTCTTTTCAAAAGATTGTATGCTCTGTTTGAAAAACCCCAAGTTCTTTCGAAATACTCACAGCTGATAATTCTCGAGGACAGTCCCTTCTGGGGAGTGCCCGGTGAGGCTTTCCGCTTGTCTCCACTTTACTCTTTATCTGTCCTTTTGATTTGACCCTTGTTTCTCGATGGCTTTTAAACCTCTAGAAAATAGCTTTTTGCAGCTACTGATTTGTGCCGCTACTCAAATAATCCCGTTTTTTTTGTTCGATTCGACATCGTAGCACAGTAATTATCGCAGATGAGTCTACACCACAGATTCTATTAGCGCAGTGAGTGACCTTGGCTTGGCAAAACAATTCATCTCCGGTCTTATTGAAATTGGGCTTTGAAATATAATGTTCCTTTGGTGGATTTTTGTTTGTTTTAGCCGATCCCCCTACCGGACTCGAATAGAAAGATATGAACCAATTGGGATCTACTTGAACAAATTGAAAGTTCGCACAATATCTTTGGGGCAGCCCCACATAAGTGCCCCAAATAATGTTTCAACGATGGCGATAATGACCAGCATGCAGAAAGATTATTACAACGCCTGCTCTTAGCATGCTGTCTCTGTGCTATTTTTCATGAGTTGCTAAAAAGAGGTTAGAGTAAAGGGCGAATTGCAAAGAAGTCGCACCGACTCAGTCACCTAAAGGAAGCCTTGTTAATGAGAAAGGATTTTCGAATATTTTCAATATCCACAAAGTTTTTTGCCCCAGGATGCTTTTGTTTGATCAATACAAAAGCGAAAGTGCCAGCTATTCGAATACGAGAATAGCTTTTGAGATGAATCCCTTCAAGAGTAGTCAATTGATATCTCTAGCAAACTGCTTTGAGAGACAAACTTCGGCCCACCGATCAGAATTTATAAGTCCAATAGCCCCGAATGAACCATTTTGATCTTTGTGCGAACTGGTTGAAGAAAGCGTTTGAGACTAAGAACTCTTTAATGCATGTTGTCGTACTTCTGTGAGCTGGGTTTATGTGTAGAAGTACTTTTAATGTATGTTTAGACCCAGATTCTGAACCGCCACCGACTCTGATGAACATGGTTTTACAGAGCTTTACGAAGATTGTCCATGCCTTCTCGGCCGTAGTAAAACTTTGTCAGGGCAAGCATGATGAATATGATGCAATTTTTAACATTTTTAATGCTCAATGAATGCGCGGATTTCTTCGTTTGCAGAGGCATGAAGCATACCGCAAATGCATCGTTACAGTCACCGTCTCCGGACGTACTTCAATGTACGCAAAGCTTTGAGGGCAGCTCGATTAACTTAATGCGGGACATTTGATGTTGAAGAGAAGCGAAACACCGGTCGCGATAAAGAATGACTATGACCTGGACTTACAACGGCTTTCTTGGAACGTGAGTCTCATCCAGCTTTTATATTCTTCTTCTTCTTTTTTTTTTTTTTGATCATCCTACTACCCTCGTAATATTCTGGATCTAGATGATCAAACGCAAATTTACCAAGCCTTCCACATATTATGGACAAGGCACCGAACCGCAGACCTATTTGCAGATCCCGTATTTGGTATAGAGGCCGCAAAGATAAGCACTTAGCGGTGGCGTTTGCAAATCAGGGCCAAAACCTGTTGTAACTGCAAGTGCCTGCGTGAGCACTCCACTACACTGTTCTTCTTTCGGCGATACTAATAGAATTTTCGGTCTTCTTCACCACCGCTCGGGTATGTCATCATACCCCTTGACTTAATTAAGTTGGTCAAGTCTGAAGCTATCTATATAACGATCAAACGATATGCACGGAAGATCGAGGCTGAAAATTCGTGGTTCTATCAAGTGTTTATGCCAAAAACGGAGCATTATCATACACCCTGAAATAAACAAAACAAGTTACTTCACTCCAAAAAAATTGTAATATTGATGTACATCACCGAACTCATGTCGCTCCAGTTCGCTTATACGTTCATCGACTCAACAAATGGCTGCCATAACATCTTGCATTTCTTAGTTGGGAGTGTTATACTACTGACAGGCTTCTACAATGCTCCTCGAAAGCACCGAAAAAAATGTAAAAAGAAGGACACAAAGTAAGAAGATAGTAATACTTGCAGCAATCAAAAACCCTCGCTCAATCCGGCTCTTGACAGCCTCGACTGAACCGCCCTATGTTACAGATTCAAGATATAGACCATACGATTTCGGACTTGTAGAGTGTCCCTCAATATCAGCGCTTTATACATATCCTGAGATTGGTTCCCATTTGAAAACACTTATTTGTAAATCACATAATTCCAAGTTAGTTTTTGTCTAGTAAAATTTTCAATTAGATAATTACTGGGAGAAACTAACTGAAGCTGGTTTCACTTTCTCAGCCAGAGGACCCGATCAAGAGTGGCTCGCTAAAACTTTTTCCGATATCCCATGAATTGAGTCAATTTACAGATCAATGATAGCTCAATAGTAGTACAATAATACCATTCTCTTGATTGAATCACACTTACATTATGACCTTATCATATCACTTATATGTTTTTATCATAGTTCCACCTTATCTAAGTCAGAACCGTGTCATTGCTTTAAAGTTTAGTAGTTCGCCATCAATGGTCAAAACTTACATTGCTTATAGCTCCAAATTGCATCAACGATATCAGATCCTCGCACCTTAGAGTTCCCGGTATCCAAGATCTCTGGATCATCGATAGCACCACAAACAGATGGCTCATGGTTCAGTCACAAATATAAATTAGGAAGAAATCCGCGCAACCTCAAAATAAGTATGCTAATTTCTCCGAATACAGGTTATATGGGACATACACGAATCTTTCGATAACTCCATATTTAGAAAAATGGAGGCAGCTTCAGCCGTGTGTATCGGCGCCTTCATAGTGGAGAGTATTGCGCTTTTCCCTGCGCTTATCTTACTTCTCCCTTTCATTCTTGTCGGGGCTGCCTTCTTCCTTGTGGCTCCCTTTATGGCCGTTGCCTCAGTAGGTGTGTTTGCACTCAGCCCTCAGATGTCCCGCTTCTTTCCCATTCTACCGAGAAGGTCTCGACCGGGACTTCCAATTGTTCCTCCTGGGCGTAGGCCTGGCCAGAGACCCCCTATTATACCAGGCAGAAGACCTGGTCAGAGACCCCCTATTATACCAGGCAGAAGACTTGGTCAGAGACCCCCTGTTATACCAGGCAGAAGACCTGGTCAGAGACCCCCTATTATACCGGGAAGAAGACCTGGTCAGAGACCCCCTATTATACCAGGCAGAAGACCTGGTCAGAGACCCCCTATTATACCGGGAAGAAGACCTGGTCAGAGACCCCCTATTATACCTGTAAGAAGACCTGGCCGAAGGCCGCCAATAATCTAAGGGCGGCGACCTGGCCGAAGACCACCTATCATTCCAGGAAGAAGACAAGGCGGAGTTGCTTAAATAATTCGAGGTAGAACAAGTGGTCAAATTCCCCCAGCAGCACCTGCAAACCCCTGATTGCCGAATTTTTTAATTCAAGTATCGCGGATGAAGAAAAAAGAACAAGAAGTTTTAGCGATTGTGCAATTCACAAATAACTGGGATCTTCACGCGTATGAAAAGCTGCCAAAACTCCGACGAGCACGCACATTCACATCCCACACCAAAAGACCCCCGTCCTCACTACCGACAAAAAGTTGGTTTTCATGCCAGTCCAATCCAGCTATCTCCATCTCACCGTTG